>APFE030088990.1:0-13050 GCA_000404065.3 Pinus taeda
AATAATTAATAATCATAATTAGTTATTGTTATTGTATTTTTATATTATCATGAATATGAATATGTATAAACCTATTGTTGAATTTTGTGAAACACTAATATATTAAGATGGTTAATCATTGATATAAAAAGTCAAATGTACTAATTATATATACCAATATACCAATAAACATTGGGTTAACCAACTAGATCCCAAGATCTTATAATGAAATCGGTATGGGGCTAAAATCTCTAAAATTTGATCACTTTGAAAAAGTTTAATGTTAAAATCTCATTAACATTGAATTTGGATTTTAAAAGCCTTATCAAATAATACACTAAAACTAGATAGTAAAAGTATTAAAGGAGATAGTAAAAGTTGTAAAGTGTAAACAAAGAGAGCGTATTAATCTGTGTAAGCTTTCCTAACTTTTTCCATAAAATATTCAAACACAATAATGTCTAGCTAGTCATTAACTTACAAGGATTCAATATAGTGAGAGAATGTAGGTAGAGCACCTTAATGAAAGCTATAAGTGGAAGATATATCTTCAACCCAATTTCCTATTATTT
Organism: Pinus taeda; assembly: GCA_000404065.3. Taxonomy (NCBI): domain Eukaryota; kingdom Viridiplantae; phylum Streptophyta; class Pinopsida; order Pinales; family Pinaceae; genus Pinus; species Pinus taeda. The sequence goes on from APFE030088990.1 coordinate 552, forward strand.
CATACATGACAACTTTGATATTAAAGACCAATACTATGGGTCATCATCTTTTAACTCTAAGTTAAACACTAGCACTAGTTCTAATTTTAATTCACATAATTGTTTTAACTTCTTTACAGAAACGTAAGAATTTGTAATGAGAACAATTTAGTGGTTCGCTTCATCACTTATTGATACAACATCACTTATTGATACAACAATCCAGACATAAGATTGATTGTATCTATTCATCAATATAACTAACTATTTGTCTGATATAAGCTTTTTAGATCCATTGTTCTTCTCTACTTTATAAATGTCATATTACAAATAATTGAAAGCCAAAGTGCACTTGTTTTTTGGACAAAGCTTCATGATTTTCCTTGCAAATAGCAATAAATAATTCCATTGTTAGATATTTTTTATTAAGCTTAAACATATATTTAGTATAATAGATAAATAAATTTTAATTTTATTATCCAAAAAATATATTTATTCTTAGTAATTTCTATCTATAATTTTAATATTTAATAGTTATTTGCAAAATACAGAAACTTTTTAGAATTATCTATTCAAAAAATTCCATTAAATTAAAATTTGAAAAAAAAAAAAAAAAAAATATGACAAAATTACACATCTAATTACATAAAAAAAATCATAAAAAAATATATAAATACAGTTTATAAAATTTTCATATTTATAGTGATCGGTCTCCAATATCTTCTAAAATTCTGTTCGACCACCGGCAACAAATTCCAAAGATATTGCCGGTGAAAAATTCACGAGTCCTTTCGTCATATGCCAATGCACTCGTACATCTCAATGCCGCTTTTCTGATTTCGGAACTGTGTGAATTATCTGTTGCAATATTTACCAGGCGTTCTCCTGTACCAATGTTCAAAACATCGATAGTACCATTATGCTTATCAGAGGTACAAATCAAAATATCTTGTGCCCTGGTAATGTAAGGACCGTAAAAAAGACTACAAGATAGCTGGATTTCTTGGAATGTGAACAAAATATCCCCTTGTAGATTACAAACGTGAAGGCTGTTACTTATCGTATAACATAAAATCTGCTCTCTTTTATCTAGATAGTATGGGCAACACTGTACTCGAATTTCTGTTGTTTTTATAACTTCAGAGCTTTCAGAAGCTATATTGATGATTTGCATTGTCATTCGTATTTGTTGCAAAAGTAGCGTATCCCTGCCACACAGTGCAATGAACGCAACGTAATATTGACGATCTCCCAACCTGAGAGAACTTTGTTTGCGGAGTCTCCCATCGAACTTAGAATAAATTTTCAATGATATTTCACTCGAAAAATTATAATCATACATCACCATTTCGTATGATTATAAGCAGTGCCACTGTCATCTGGTATGGTAAACAACTTCTTGTACTCTTTCAATTCGAAAATTATGAATAGTTTTTTCTGTTTATTATAAATCATTCCCCTGCAATTTGGAATATCAAAATCACAACTATATATTGAATCCGAGGGGAAATGCCTTGTATATGCTGTAGTGTGTCCTGCTATTATCAATGAAATTGGAATACTGTTGAAAATTTTAGGAGCATACCCACCAACAACAATTAACAATGAATCATTATAATTATTGTAACAGACAAAGTCCACTATTATTACAGGGCTCCCATTATCGTCAGTAAGAGGTGCGATTTCTCCATCTGCATGTCGTAGATATGGAATAAGATCATGTTGACCGTGGAGAACAAATATAATGTCAGCGGCTATCACAATGTCGCTTACAGAGGAGGTCCGCGGAGGGTTCTTGAATGCTTGTAGATGATATTCCGGAAATGTATTTCGGATCAAAGCCTTAGTTTTCCCGTTCAACTCTCGGGCTTTCAAGGTGTTAAAAACATTACCTGATGATGAATAAACGCTCGGCATATTTTCTTGAAGAATCTTTATTTTGAATCAGAGAGTGAGAAGAACTATTACAGAGAACGATATTCGTTGTACAATCCCCAAGTCAACGAAGCTTATGAATTCTACACTCTCTAAATACATAGATATTTCTTAAATGCATAGGCATTTTAAAAGGTAAGGGTCACTCTTGAGCCGACCTGGCTCTGGTTCGCAAAAACCTTTGCTGGGTTTTCAAAGAGGTTTTACGTTAGTTTTGAATTCTTATTAGTCTTTGTTAGAGATGGTGGGTTGACTGGGTATTAATCTTTTGTTTGACCAAAAAATATTGTTCTACATCACAATTTTAATCAAAGTTTTCATATTACAAAATAATATAAAATTTATTATGTAATTTTTGATTGGACAACAAAGTTGGCCTTCTTATTGCACTCTTGGCAGCTTTCAAGACATTATGTTGGGGGTAAAAATAAGATATCCAAAGTTTTGACTACTTATTAATTGCATTGATTTTTTTTCATATTATTTGTTTACCCAAAGTTTTCTCAGTGCTGGTTAACAATGCCGGAGAGATTGCAAAATTTAACCAAAGTTTTCTTGCTCTTTAATTGGGCAAGCAAATGACTGAGGGATTGCAAAATTTAACCAAAGTTTTCTTGCTCTTTAATTGGGCAAGCAAATGAGGGTAGTATTGCAGCTTTGTCTTTAATTATAGTGATAAGTGTATTAACTTTACAATATTTTTTTTTTTTATATTATTCATTTGTCCAAAGTTTTCTGGGTTGCTGAGCAATGCAGGAGATTGTAAAATTTAATCAAAGTTTCACTGCAGTTTAATTAGGTAAGTAAATGAGGGTCTTTATGCATCTTTGTTTTTAAATATTCTGAGAAGGTTAAAAACTTTACAACATTATCTTAAATTTTAGTTATTATTGGCCATAACTTTACAATGTTATCATAATTTGATAACTTTAAAACATCATTCTAAATTGTATTTAAAACATCATTCTAAGTTTTATTTAGAAACTAGCTTCTAAGTATCATTGTCTTTTCTTATGTCTTAATTTGAGGTCACCAAAACAGTATAGTGTAAGCCTCTATGTTAACCATTTGTCAAGGTTCATGGAATGGTAGCCATCTGTTAGGCTTCCCACAACTACTAAAAACAACAAAAGATCCAATTGTTTGCTTCCTCTCTTCTTTCTTGTTCTAGGATCAACATGTTTGGTACTCTATATCTCTTAGCTTTTGGTTTGGGATCAACCAGTCTGATCATCAAGTGCACTTCCTTTTTTGTGTTCTTCATGATAGAGGTAGCCACAATTAATTAGCCATAGCAGCCTCCACAGAACAATTTATGTTTTCGCTAGTTCTGAACATCAAATAACTTTGTTCCTTAGACAGTTAGCCAATGACCAATTAACCAGTTTCAGCAGCACTACCAGCAATTGCATTTTTTTAGGGAAGCAAGAGCGAATAAAACAGCAGAGGTCAAAGAAGTTCCTATTCCATAACCCATTTACTAAGTTGAATCAGCTAAATAGAACAAACTCATAATAGAATACTGTCGAGAAAAGCTGCAATAAGAGCTGTCTGCCCTTGAACCTTATAAATTAATACTAAAGCATTATAAGTTTTGTTTCATTTATGTTTGGTTTAAAATCTATTCATGTTTGCTTTCGAATGTTTGATTTGGAATGGTTTAAAATTTATTCATGTTTCTTTTTGAATGTTCAGTATTGAATTTTTTAATTTTCTAATTTTCAAGAATATTGAAGCATTAAATTCTATCTCTGTTTTGTAAATACTTTATTAAATAATTAACATTTTTCATTTATTTCTTTGCTTAATTTTTCATTTAATTATGTACTTAACTCTTATAACTCGAGGCTTAAGTTTAAAACCTTAAAACAATTGAAGTACATGTAAAGCTCAAAAATAAAAAATCACTCTTCAGAATTCAACTCAATCATATTCACAATGCTGCATCTACAGTGATTTAAATCAAGGAATTTTAACTTCAGTATGCTTATTGAAATACATGTAAAGCTCAAAAATCACTCTTCAAAATTAAACTCAATCATATTCACAATGTTGCATCCATAATGATTTAAATGAAAGCAATTTTAACTTCAATATCCTTAATAAAAGGTGTTATGAAAAACTCAACTCAAGCATATTGACAATGCGACATTCACAGTGATTTAAATGAAAATTCACAATGCGACATTCACAGTGATTCAAATGAAAGGAATTTTAATTTTCCCCTTGAAACAACAATTGCAACTCAAAAATAAAAAATCAACACCATGGAATACCTTCTTTGTTGACATGAAACAACAATTCTAGCTCAAAAATAGATAGCAAGGATTACCTTATTTGTTGATGGAATTTCAAATGTAATAATTTGAAATTCATCATGGCAAACCAACAAGGAGTAGCTTGTTTTGCTCACATTTTCCTTTCTTTGTTTCCATAAGAAGAAAAACCTTAAATATGCAAGGCAAATTCCCATATCAGTTTTCTTGAAAAGCCAGTTTCTTGAACACCCGTTTCAATTTATGCCTTACCCTCTCCTTTAGGTCTAAATCTTCTTTGATATGCTCCAAGTCCTTCATATGCCTCACCGGTTTTAATTTATGCCACACTCTCTCCCTTAGATCTAAAGCTTCCTCCATATGCTTCACTGGTTTCAATTTATGCCTCATCCTCTCCTTTAGATCTCAAGCTTCCTCAATATGCTCTAGGTCCTTCATATGCCTTAGGCTTCAATTCATGCCTTAGCCTCTCCTTCAGATCTAAAATTCCCTCATATCCTTCATGCCTTCTATACATTTGCTTATTCCTTTCTGTCCATTTCCTTTTTTCCAACCTCTATTTTCTATACATTTCCTTTTTTCCAACTTCTATTTATACCTATACCTTATTATATCTAAGAGAGCATGAACGTGCCTCCTTATTATATCTAAAGGGGCATGAAAAGGGCACCTGATTATTGTATCCAAAAGGGCATGAACAGAGCACCTTGTTGATGATGTAGTTACTATGGTTGATAATGCAACACTTATGCAGAAAAAGATTTGATTCTTTATGTGTCTCTTGCATAATGTTCAAGCCAAGCTAGTCTGTATAGATGTCCACTGGTTTCAATGTTGCTTTGCATGGATGCTCGAGGTGTTAATCCTTTAATACAATGCATAGGTTATAATGTGGGATGAATATGTGCATTCAACAGATCTTTCCAATAAGTTCTAGAATTCAAAAATCAACACTGATTTGGAACATTTTTATAATTAAAAATTAATGATAACGTTCATGTCCAAGTTCGGCTCTCCAACTTGGAATCAGCAGCAGTCTTGAGGCAATTCGCTTAGGGAGGTTGTTGGTCTGTTTTCCAAAGCTATCCTTTGAAGATATTACATGTTGATCATTTATATGAATCATACCTCCAGCATCACATAATGGTGGATCTACTTGAGAAGCCTTATGGAAGTAGGCTCATGCACTACTCCTAACTTCTCCACATAATGGTGGATCTACTTGACAAGCCTTATGGAAGTAGGCTCACGCACTACTCCTAACTTCTCCTTAATGACCTCTCTGGGTGACTTGATCATTTAATTCTGTGTAGAACCATATTGTATAGCCATACTCTCATACTCAATAGGAGGAATCTTTTTTCCTTGAAATATTTTGGAGTTGCGACCTAGCAGCAATTGGAGGCAATACTTCGTATATTTTGACAGCTGAATTGATGCACCACTTATGTAAAACTCTCTTCAATTATGATGCCTCCGCAAACCTCCCCTAATCATGTCAGTGTCTGCACAGAGCCTTTGTATTATGTTGTTATGGCAGACCCCGGCAAGGACTACCGCCATGGCAGTGGCTCCCTTGTTAATTAAAATAATTTTGATGTGATGATGGTTAGATTTATTGTTGAAGGTTTATAAATTTATGATACTAGTTAATCTAACATGAAACTAGCTAATTTATGGTATTTGATGGGATTAAATTTATGGAAGTTTAAATTTATTTTGGAGCATAAAATTTCAAAAAAGTTTGTATATAGGAAGTTTTGTTTTCTTCTAGCTTTTTGATAAAGTAACTTTTTTTTTACATCACTCTAATAAAATGTTTTAATAATAAGTTTTTTTTTATTTTCAATTTTTTGAAGAACTTATAGGTAGTTGACATTGAAATATTTACTCAATTTCAATATTAAAATATTTTATTCACATTGTTTATACTAAAATGTTTTTAAATAAATGTCTCTCTCTATTAGAAAAAGCATATTCATGCATCCTCAATTAGAAAACACTTATTGATAGATTGTTATCTCTCTCTATTTACACACCCATTGATATTTTTGTTACTAACCTTTTTAAATTTTGAATATAAGTATTATTTTATTTCATTGAATGTAATGTTAAGGTGTCTCCCATAATTTGAAGGATTTCACAATGAGTAAAATTAATATATGAAATGAATCTTTTAAATTATTTATAAAATAGCTAAGTTAATGCAACTATGGTTACCATATAGAATTATTATGTATGAAGAATACAATAGATTTCATGGTGAAAAGTTTTTAGTAGAACATTTTTTATGATTGTATTCCAAAGAATGTCAAGAAGAAAAAGGGAGAAAGAGAACTTAAAGCATGAGGGAATGCAAAGGAATTAATTACTATTCATTTTTCTCCTTATGCATGGATCATAGGTTCTGTGCAAGCTTCATATCACAAGACAACCATAAAAGATGCTATCTCATATTTAAAAGCATATGACGACCCTCTTATTTTACTGGGAGATGATTCTGAGGAAGAGACAACTAAACAATGAAGGCTCTATCTTGAAGATGGAAGTTTTCAAAATATCCTGAATATTCTATAGCTTTCAGTAAATCTTCTCTCCCTATATCAAATGAAACATATAGACATCAAAAGGAGAGTTGAATTCACCCTAAATTAGGTGAGAATATATGACATGTAAGATAACTCCAAATTTGTAGTTGTAAGGTACATTACCATTTTTGTTTGTACACTTTTTGTGAATTTGCTCCTTGATCAGATTATGTAGTAATTGTTTGTACACTTTTTGTGAATTTGCTCCTTGATCAGATTATGTTTTACTACTAACATAAGAAAATGGTGATAGCAATATTTGCCATGAAAGGTTTGAATGCTTAGTTTTCATATACATGTAACACCATAGTAAACAGAGGATGGTGAACTGAATTCCATGTAATTTTTTGATGGAGTTTGTGAAGGATGTGCTTTTGGAATGAATTCACAAGAAGTTTTTGGGAGTTACATGCATGGAGGGCCTCCTCTCCATAGGAACCTATTCACAATGATATAATGGGTTCATTTCCATATATTTCCATAGAGAAAGGAAGATATGTACCCATATTCATAAATGATTCCATCTTATACACATCCATGTACTTTGGAAAACTCGAATTTGAAGTGTTTGAGCATATGAATATTTTCAAAGTGCATGTAGAAAAGAAGTCTTGAAACATGATCAAGATACTCCATATAGCTAATGGGGAGGAGTATGCCAAAACATATGTCTAACATTTTTGTGATGAATGAGGAATCGAGTTGCAACACAAAGTTTCTTACACTTCACTACAGAATGGGGTAGCTGAGAGGAAGAACACATCCTTGATAAAGATAACCAATTGAATGTTGCATGCAAGATCCCTTTATTCCAAATTGTGGGACGAATCAATCATTGTGATTCATTCATATAAAAAATATCACCTTACAAATTTTTTAAATGAAAAACACATTTTGAATCATGGAGTGGCATGCAACCAAAAGTCACACATTTCAGTATTTTTGGATCTTGCACATGGACCCACGATGCTTCAAAAAAGAGGTAATATTTGGAACCTAATAAAAGAAAATAGATCATCTTTGTTGGATATCTAAATTGTATAAATGGATACAAATTGCTATATCTTTCAACAAAATATATCCTCATTGAGGGGACTATTTACTTCCACGAACCAAACCAAACTTGGTTCCACTTCCATCAAATTATAAGCTTGTTAAATGCAATTGGGTCTACAAGGTAAAGAAAGTATTGAATGGACTTGTGAGCATAGAAAAGTCATGATTGGTGGCCAAAGGCTTTTAGCAGGTTCATGGCATCAATTATGATAAAACCTTTACTCTGGTGGCCAAATTGAAATCTACTCATCGAACTCTTTCCATATAGAAGTGAAGAATATATTTGTTATAGTAATATAAGATAGGAAATTTACATAGATAAACCATAAGGGTATATAAATAATTCATATTTAGTTTTTAGACTCAAGAATTATCATTATGGCTTCAAGCGAGAACCTAGAAAGTGGTATGCTATACATGATTCCTATTTACTCTTTCAATGTTTCCTTTGATGTAAACCTTATTCAAATGTTTATATTCTAAGAACATCTCACTCTACATTTTTCATAGTGCTCTATGTTGATGATCTACTAATCACAAGTAGTTTGGCCAAAGTCATTGATATAGTAGAAACCACTTTGCATGACATAAGGATTTGTCACACTTCTTTCTTGGGCTATAAATCAACCAAAATGGTTTAGGGATAAAAATTTTAAAGAGTATGAAAGAGATCTATTACTTCATTTTCACATAACCAATTGCAAGCCAATAGCTACACCTTTCTTATAGGGGGTACACCTTGATGATAGAAAGGATACATCTTTGGTTGATTGCACCATGTATATACAACTTGTGCAGAGTCTCCTCTATCTCGCTCACTTTATTCGGGATCTTTCATATGAAATAGCAAAATTTTTCAGATACATACAATAGGAACATGAGTTGCAATGCAAAGTTATCAAGCACATACTCATGTATATCCAGAGGACAATCAACTATGGGATTCATTATGCAACAAGAGTACTTTGGATCTCATTGGCCACATTAATTCAAATTGGGTTGGTGATAACATTGATCGCAATTATGCTTAAGTATATGTTCTCAATTTGGGTTCCAACCCCATTTGTTGGTCTAGAAAAAAAAATCTGCGATTTTTTTATCATCCAAAAAGGCCAAATTTAGAGGTGCACTTAACATTTCCATTCAAATCATTTGGTTGAAAAAATTCCTCACTAAGTTAGGTATCATGTTCCATCATCTGATTATCATCTAATGCCATAATCAAAGAGCACTAAATTTTTGCAAATATCCACTACAATGACAAAACACATCAAGATACACATGGACTACATTCGAGAAATGGTACATGATGGGGTCATCGACTACTGACATCTTCACAAAGACTTTCATTGAGAAAAACTTTCCCATGTTGCAAAAAATTCCTCTAGGTGAAGAACACAACCAAAACAATGTGTTAGTTTCATTCACAACATGTTCACATCTCTCTAGATTCATAATTAGAAGTAACCTTGTGGTTGGAGCACTTTTTCCATATCCTAATTGATGACTTCTTCACTGAGATTGTTGATAGCAGGAAGACTCTCTTGGACATTTGTAGCCAAGAGTAATATGGTCACTATTTACGGGTCGATCATTTAGGTTAGGACCCTAGGGGACATCCCTCATCACAATTGTAGGTTTGTTCAGATATTGACATATAGCTCGAAACATTCATATATAAGAGCATGCTATGTTAGATGAAGGTAAAGAGAAACATGAAATAGAGGGATATTCCTTCTTTGTTTGATTTATTGGCATCATTTAATAGATACTAAATATTTTTACATTTTGTTATGCTTAATTTTATGGTTGTTTGTTTAATTGTTTCTTGCAGATCCACTTGTATAGAAAATGCATGGTTGTCTCGACATGGCACAAACGAGCCCACTAACAATAACCTTGTGGTGAACAATAATCCCATGCTAGTTACAATTTTTAATCTAACTTTATCATTTCCGTTTTCTAATGCCTTGAGTTTTTGTTTTTCCATTTCTATTTTCTAATGCCTTGATTTCTTTTTCCATTTCTATTTTCTAATGCCTTGATTTCTTTTTTGGTAATTTAGAAGAGGGGATTTTTGTGGACAAGGTTATTTTAAGGTACAAATACTAACGTCGTGCATTTGTTCACTAGTATTTATACATGGATAGATGAGATATCGTAGAGTAGGCACCATGGTTTACTAACCAAGTTTGTAAAAGGATTTAAGACTCAATCCTCATTCTAAATCACTTGGTTCAAAAGGTTCATAAATTTACAAAATGTCAATGATGATATTACTAGCTGAAAAAATTTTAAAATGTCTACATTTTCAAGGAACTATTTTTTATTCACCACAGTACTCCTTAATGACGTTTACTACTATTCTCTGAAAGTAATGGCATTAGAATATCAACAATTATTTTGCTAAAATCTTGCCATAATAGGAAAACATTAGTTGAGGTAATACAACATAATATTATATAATACATAAGTTTGATCGTATTCTGTTAAAATGAAAAGCACAAGGTCTAAATTGAGGAGGAGAAAGTTATTGCGTGATTCCGAGGAATGCATGCATAAACATGACAACCCAGCACTTTCTAAAATATAATAAGGATTTAGAAAGATTGGGATGAAAAGAATTTTTTGAGACTTTTAAAAGAACTGTAAATTGAATATTACAATTTGAAGTTTTATTCAAAATGCAGAATTAGATGAGTAACTTTTTATTTATATGTCAAATATTTACAAGAAATGATAGGTGGAAATCCCTCTGAACATAGCTATGAATTCTTCGACTTCCTTCCTATTGATTTACTACCTAGCTAGTTTATGCCCTTTTGAAAGAAATTGTTCTATTTTAGCAACCAAAAATATGCATCCTACATCCATCTTCACTTATGCCCATTAGATTGATACTTACATCTAAGTACCTTGTTTTGACATTTTGTTAACTTACACTTATTGAACTAACAAATCTACTTAAATCCAAGTTTATTAAATTAACACCTCTATCCCATTTTCCATATAAGAAAGGTTTCTCAACATAAGATTATAATACAAAGAGAAAATGTACTTTGTAAATGAATATGAGAAGTAAAAACAAGGATATTTTCTATTATGCTATTTAATTCGAATCATACCTTCGTTGAAAACAAATTTGTTATCCCTTTATCTTATTTTTGGATTGTAGATGTGAATAATAATCCTATGAGCATAATATTATAATTTAGAAAGTGGTTGTATATTGTAAATAAAGATTGAAAGAAAAAAGAGAAGATGCATAATATTGCATGTTAGTGTCACTTCCATTCAACACTATCGCTACTCCTGCACCATATGCACTTCACTCATTCAACCACTCCCATAGATCACCAATACCAAAGAAGGGCATGGATTCGAATTCATAATCCCTCCATCCTTTCATGAAAGTGTGTGAAACCAAACCCACATCATCTTATCAACATCATAATAATGACGTGTCAAATCCTCTCAACATCGCCTCAGTGTCACTGTCTCACTGCCCATCTCCTTGTCAGTCTAATTTATGGAGTTGAATTACAAAATCTATTTTACATAACAATCTAGGTTGGTAGACTTAGAAGAAAACCAAAGTTTATAGAATCTTAGATCAAACTAGTGTAGGAAGTATTTTTTTAGATAAAAATAATGGAAAATCATATTACAAATATAAATTACTAAAAAGAAAGCATTGACATTCAGATCTATAAGCAAGAGTGCAATATATATTTATGGAGCATAGTCAACAAGGAAGAGGCTCTAACTTAGAGGTCCTGGTTGTCCTTCCTTATTATCCCTATTCCAGCAAGATCAGTTCCACCAGAAAGCATATCATAACCAAAGGATTAAAGATCATAAACACAATTTCCAGTTCAATTGTTAATCTAGAAGGAAGAGGATCTAACTTGGATGTTTTGGTTGACCTTCCCTACTTAAACCAATTACTGAAGGAAATAATTTAAAAACATAAATGAACATGGAATATAATGAATCTATTAAGAAAATATTCACAAGAAACTATAAAGGAAACAACAATCTAAAATATTCACAATTATACACAAAATTACACTACAGTGTACTTAGCTCAGAATGGGGGCCCTCCATGCTTCCTTGGCACACTTCAATACTTTGTTATTAATGGATTGAACTTAATTTTTCGTTGTATCTTTTTGTTTTTGTTCATATCTATATTCATTTCGTTCCTTCATAAATCTAGATATGTGGTATCAGAGCAGTTTTCTCTTTCTCTATTTTTTTGTGCATGTCCCCAATAGGGGCAGGGTATTGTTGGGTTGTGTTATATTCTTTCCACGACTAACCTACGTAGTGAACCAGGGGGTTAGAAGGGGGGCAGAGCCCTACCTTAGTTGCGTTGATTACGCAGCGCGGGGGTCACAAGGGGGGCGAGTAGCCCCCCTCTACAGGGTCCGGGGCAGTGCCCCTGGAAAAAAAAAATTGGACCCTATATTAGGTTGGGCGAACCTACCTATGGTTTTCGGTCCATGGAATTGGATGCTTCAGCATGTATAAATATGTATTGTAACATTGAAAGGAACAATAATGAAAAATCAAGCTGGTAGTCCCGGTTTTGGGATCCAGGGGAAATCTCTGTGCATATGTGTTTTATGTGTTATTCTCTCGCATTGTTTATTTTCTTTGTTT
>APFE030088995.1:0-23442 GCA_000404065.3 Pinus taeda
GGGAAATCTCTGTGTATATTTGTTTTATGTGTTATGCTCTCGCATTTTTATTTTTCCTGTGATTTAGAATTCGTATGCAGGTAATTTCTGTACGAGGTTATAACCTACACATATCCTTTGGAATTTCACTTTAAAATACATTTATGAAACATATGCTACATCATTGGCCACAAGGTGTGGAATGAGACCACTCATGACATGACATGACATGAAACCACTAACATGGACTTCTTGATGATGTGGAATTGTCAAGACATTGTTGCTACTGAGTGCTAAATGTCTTCTTGAGAATTGTTTTCTCTTCAAGTCTTGAATGATGGTCACAAACTAGTGTCCCTTCGCTTCTCTTGATTGATCGACTTGTGTGTTCATCTATAGGTGTTTCCTTCAGAATTATTCCCTCCTTCATATCCTTCCTCGTCATATTTCCATGGCATGATAGAGTCCCTGTATCTGCAATTCACTCATGACAAGATGTCATCAATCTGAAAATACCCTAGTATAAGATAATGCATTTTGATCGATTAACTGAGCCAGAAATAGGTGATAGGATGCGAGAGAGGGCTCAGTGACTATGCAGTTGTGTAGTTCAAGTAGTCAGGGGTGAGGCTTGAGTCATGAGACTACATAGTGCATAGTCTAGGCTTGACTGGTGGAAAAAACTACAATTCTGGGAGCCAGTGAGACAGGCTAAGGTGTTGGAGACTAAGAGGAAATTTTGTGCAGCTCTAGGAGACAAGTGAGGATGGGAAATTATTCAACTATGAATTTCATAGGCTCATGGAATGCGCTTGAGGATTTTGATTGTGTAGTTCATAGTTAGGGCAAAGTTGGGAAGAATTATTGTGCAATTCTAGAGGCCAAGGCTAGAATTGGAGCATTGAAAATGCACAATGTAGTAGTCTTAGGAGGAATGCATTGCACATTGTGTAGTGCAAAGGGGAAATGTCATAGCTATAGGACTAAAATTAAACAATTCATAGTTCAGGGAGGCCATGTGAAGCCATTTTTCTTAGTCAGGAAGCCTTCTCAGAAATGGTTATGTAAGATCGGTGATACTTATGTAAACAATTATAATACTTGGAATATGATTTTACACTTAGAACACTTGACAATACAACAACGTATATCACCCACGACCCATGAACAATCATTTCCCTCCGCGTGACAAATTTATGACTAGTAACAACAAGTGTGACACTTAAGATAAACTTTGGGACAACTATTAAGACATTTTGTGAGAGTGCTTAAAAATTTGTGAACTAGTGTGACAAATGTTTACATAGTTATAATGAATCATATACACAAATATAGACCCTTGAAACCATCAAATACGCTTCACACATTGTGCAATAGCTAATAAGGCAAACATACGATAGTTTGCCCAACCTAGAAAGGGGAAAAATATACTTCAAGAAAGTACATGAAATGAGTTTCAGGTCTTGTGAAAATAGTGTGCAAGACAAAGGAATGCTCTAAAAGTGAGCGTAAGCCAAAATTTTGGAGGGTGTTGTAGAAACTACAACACTTGGTGACACACTGATAGAATTCCAACTTCTCGACCTTGGTTAACTTCTTCTGTGTAGGGCCTTGGTTCTCCAGGGAGTATTGATTCATCATGCGGATTAATTTCGTTTCCCCATTACCCCATGAATAGAAATGATCCCCTTAATGCCTTCTTGGTTGAGTAAAACATAATATTTAGTGATATCATAATTTTTTAAGTTGGGAAGGGTAGTGGGGATTGAGATCTTAATATTTTTAGAGTATAATTTTTCATCTTTGGTGCTTTTGTGCAGCCAGCAAGCCTAGACAGTATGTCGATGGAGTCACGAAGGAACACAAACATTGCTTTGCTTCCAACAAGCCTGGATAGCACCCCAATGGATTTGCTTGCTTCACCTCTCTATGCAAGAAGCATTTCTCTTCTTTCACCTTTATTTATTTATTTTAAAGAGGGTTGTCAATTGAGAATGATTCATTTTTGGGTGGAATAGGGGTCCTGAATTATTGAGTGTACAAGAGGTTATTCATTCATAGAAGTGTATAGAGACCTTTGATTTAGGGTTTCAAATTTAGATTTTTCCCCTTCTCCTCTTCTACTGAATAGAAAAGCATGAAAACACCAAAACAAAAAAACCGATTGTAGACATAAGGTTTCCTGAATAGTCATAGGTTCATGGTTAGACCAAAAATATCCTTACATATAGATCATATTTTCCATCAGAACTTCAACATCGAAAATATATAATCAACACAAGGAAGATGGAAAGGAGGTAGCAAAATGTTGAAGTGTCACAAGGCTCTTTAGAGTTCGGCCACACACATACTATGAGGCCACAACATGTTCATGCAAAACACTTATTCACATGACAAAAACAAAGTAAAATTCAAAAAAACAAGAAAGAAAAGACTATGTACATAATGTAGGGAGTAGCCCCAGATTACCATTGAAAGTAATGTTTTAATCCTTGGCCATTGATAGGGAGAGAGTCAATATTTTGGTTAAGTGATTGAAGACGATAAGTGTGTTGGCCAAGCTTTTCATGGATTGTGAATGGCCCAATCCATAGGGATTGAAACTTAGTGTGTTTTCCTTTGTCCTCGTAGGATTTATCCCACTTCAAGACTAAGTAACCCACACTAAATTTGTTCTTCCCTGTGGACTTCTTGTTGAACCACCTCTTGATATGGTTCAGATGAAGTGATTTTTTTTTTCTTTCAACCTTTCTTCCTGTAATTTGTGAAGGGTGTCCATCCTACGCTCCACTAATAAACATGGCTTGCCTTGGAATTATTTCAAAAGTTGAATGAATTCTTTTTCATATACCAAGAAGTAAGGGGAGGTGTTCAAAGAGGGCTTTGGTGTGACTCAGTCAGCCCATAAAAAAATTACAAAAACAGAGTGCCAGTTTTGTTGCTCATATAATATATTATTTTTTATGATACCAATGAGGTTCTTATTTATGGATTCAACAAGACCATTCCCTTGCAGATAATAATTAGTTGAATGTTTCAATACAATACCAGTTTCCAATGTAAAATTGTAAATTATTAGTTATGAAAAGTATGTTGCATTATCGAAAACAAGTGAAGTAGGAAGGATGAACCTAGAAATTATGTTATGTTGAAGGAAATTTATGACTTCCTGGTCATTCACCTATTTGAGTGTGAATTCTTCTCTCCACCATGTAAAGTGGTATATAGTAGTGATAATATACCGTTGCTACTTTGATGAGTGTGGAAAAATTTCTCCAATAAAATCCAAGCCCCACTATTGAAAAGGTTCTTCCACTGCAATAGGTTGCAATGAAGCAGATGACTTCTTGTTTCTACTGACACACCTCTAACAGACCAGACACTTGTGAGAGTAAGCATGAGCATCCTTCAATAATATAGGCTATTAAAAGCCAACCCATATGAATTTATGGGTTGTTATGTTACCTGTAAAATGTCACCCGAAAAGTCCATTGTGGAGATCACGTAGTACACTCTCTGAATCATGTGCTCCCAAACACATGAGAAGTACTCCACTTTGGTGCTTTCTGAAAAGCATCGCATGTACCAATTGGTAAGATAATGCTTTGATTTTAGGTGCCCTCTTTTTCTTTGTGAATAGACGGGGGAGCATGGTGTCATGTTCAAGGTATTGGTGTGTATCTATGTACCAAGGGTTCATGACAGTAGTGGCGGTATCTCACTCAACATTACACATTTTGATTTCTTGCTCCCATCCTATGAGAGCTTCTTCTTCGTTTGCATCCACTACTTCTACTGCTAGTTGACATAGAACATGGCCCTTTATTGTGTGAACTGATTTGTACTCTAAGTCATATTCTTGTAGACCATTCCTCTAGTTCACTCTTCTCCCACCCAACTCTTGCTGGACAAACAATGGTGTGACTGTTGGGTGTAGAACAAATATAAAACAATGATTTTGAAGAGATAGGGGAGAAAGTGGTTCACTACCTTATATATTTCATAATATTTCTTGTCAATGGTGGGATAATTGCGTTTAGGTCCTTGAATACTAGTGTTCATGAAAGATATAGGCTTCTCATTGTTATGATCATCCTTTTGTGTGATCACAACGATGAGAGAAGTGTCAAAAGCAAAGGTGTAGGGAAAAGAATCCTTACTGAAATTTGGGTTGTATATTGAAAGCACCTCTGTGATCACTTGCTTGATACAAAAAAAATGTCCTTTTCCATTTTGTCCGATCTATATAGTGCATCCTTCTTTATCATGTATTGTATTGGTTTAACAATCTGAGCATAATCAGAGATGAACTTGCGGAGGAAATTGATTTTTCCGAGGAAGGACTGCAAATCTTTCTTGTTTATTGGGAAGGGAATCTACCTAATTTCTTTGATCCTACCTAGGTCCACTTTAATCACACTTTTGTCAATGATGTTACCCAAGAGGTTGCCCTTGGACACTCCAAATATACTCTTTTTTGGATTGAGGGATATCCATTATTTGCGACTTTGCTCAAAAATTTTCTTCAAATGGCGTATGAGATCGCATCTCTTTTTGAAGAAGACTATGACATCACCAAGATAGACCACTACGCTTTGTCCAATCAGTCCTCGGAATGTGTTGTCCATGGAACACTAGAATGACGCACCACCATTAATCAATCCAAATGGAATTCTCTTAAATGCGAACGTGCCCCACTTTGTGCAGAAACTTGTTTTAAGTTTTTCAAGCTCTAAGACTAGAACCCGGTTGTATCTTGAATATCCATCCAATAAAGAAAAAAAATTGGCCCCGATACTATTTGCAGTATCTGTTCCATAGACAGCATGGGGTAGTTATCTTTGTTTGAGACACGATTTATATTTTTGAAATAAACACATAAGTGATTTCCCCAGTCTTTTTTCTTACCGAGACCAAGTTTGATACCCAGGTGGAGTGTCGCACTTTGTATATGATTCAAGCACCCAACAAAATCGTTAAATACTTTTGAATGAGAGCTTGAACCATTGGATGTACCTTCCATTTTCTGAAATAGCTTGGCCCCTTCTTTTATCCGAATCATATGTTGGATAACTCGTGTGTCATAAGTTTTAAGCTCATCATAAATTCATGCGAATACATCTCAGAACTACATGAACAAGAAAATAAAATCTTGCCACTCTTGTGGTGTACAACAAGTACCAATATTAAAAAATTTAGGCTATTTTCTATTCCCAAATTAACTTGTTTGTGCGATATCGTGGAACTATGGGTTTTAGCATTAATAGGTCCCCGAAAGAGGTTTTGTAGGTCATACATATTTTTGAAAAACACCACACCTTTTGGCATGACATTTCCTTTACTTGTACTACCTACATTCTGTAATTACTTCTCGTGCTCGTCTTCATTGATTGTTGTGTCCTTAAAAACATCAGTGTTTTCCATAAAATGTAATATGTACTTGTCATCATTAAAAATTTGTAAATTAGTAATATTATCAGGGCCGAATGGCTTATAAATAATTTCTACATGAAAAACATACCTAAGAAGTGACCACATAGCAATGACATTTTCCAATGCATCCGCAGCTATGTTATGCATTCTAGGAACATAGATAATATTAAAAGCTCGGAAATGCCAAATTAAATGCCATAACTCTTGTTGATAGCTTTTAAGATGAGGTGACACATAGTGTATGGTATCATGTACCTGTCGCACAACAATCTCTGAGTCACCTACTATTTTTAAAATCGCAATGTTTAGGTCAATGGCTCTTTGCAAGCCCAAGATAAGTACCTTGTATTCTGTAGTGTTTTTTATGAACTCAAATTCCAAGTGGATAAAGATCAAATTTTTTCTCTGTGGTGGGTCTATTAAAACACAACCAGCACTACAGACCTCCTACATTTTGGAACCATCAAAATACAAAGTCCACATATCATATGTACAAGGATTGTGAACTACACTAATACTATGATTATTATTACTACTAACTATACAAATGTCATTTTTACCAGTTGGACTGGGTAGGTGATCAAATTGTGTATTTGGTGGGAATGCGGATGGCTGCACAGGGTAACACCCTAGTTGAGTTTCTAGGAAGCAAATTCTAATGATAAGTTTTGAGAAATCCACCGGTTCATTATGTCCATTAAAGGAAGTAACAATATGCTTGATGTATCTCTCTGAGTTCACTTGGATTTGATTATTTCTACCCTTGTGTGGAAGCCATAAATGTGACTAGTCTGTAGGAAAGTACCTTTGTAGCTTGATGGACCAATCTTTGCTCAACAATACTCCATATGCTTCTAGAATGTACACAATAACTATGGTGATACATTGGTGGAATCGCTCATCGAATGATAAGCGAATAATCACATCTCTGATTTTAGCAATCGCATGGACATGAGTCCTATCTAGATGAATGGTTTATGCATTTGTTTTATCCCATTTTGTGTTGATTTTCTTGGCGATAGATAATGGATTTATGTTTACCAATGCACTAGAATCAACCAAGAAATTGTGTAAATTGAAATTGAATATTTCAAAAGTTAACATAAATGGAGGGTAGAGTGCGTTTGCATCTATTGTTAAAGCGTTAATCATGGATTTGAGAGAACTAGAGGACATACAGTATCCCTTGTTTGAAGAATCATCATTACCTACGGTGGACTGCCCAAGTGCACATAAGAGGATGTCCCACTCGCTTGTGAAATTCGTTAGTTAGAACAACGAGATGTTTGCACGAATCTTCTCCATGTCTTCAATTATGTTGTAATCTACAACAGGAAGGATTGTTGAAGTGTTTGGGAGCATGACTTGGTTTGTGACTTCAGGAATGATGGTCTTATTCTTACTGCTTACAGAAGCACTTTTCGTTGTAGTTACATTCCTATACTTGCTCTGAGTGTCTTGTGTTGAGCTGACGGGTGGACTAATCTTTCTTAATATATTTTCGTTGAGTTTCTTCTTCATGAACCATGGCTCGGTGGCTAGACCTTAGCTTTTGAGATTGTATCAATTTGTATTCTTCTATTTTAGACCATCACTTGGATATTTCTTATTGGTCATTTTCTTTTCGGCATTGAGTGTGCAATTAAACATGTTTACTCTGTGCCCCACACTTGGTGCCTCTCTAGTTGCACCAACTTCTTACTTTTTCTTCTATAGGCTCAGTGTGTTCATCAACAAGTACCACATCAACAAGATGCATAGTAAGAAAATTCTTGGCGTATTTCCATTAGGGGCATGTTTTCTCAAAATGATATTCTTGATGATATGAACAATATTTCTCTATGTCCATACTTTCGATATTCAATACAACATTCAAGCTATACACAGACTTAGCCGGTTGGTTGCTTTTACTGCTAAAATTTGTAGTCGTTCGGAATAGGTTGAACTTGGGAGGCTTACTCCTCATGGTGGTCTTGTTGAACCTTTATTTTAGCTCTTGTAGCTGGTTTAATAGAGTCTTGATAGTATGGGTCAAGCTCTCGAGATCAACAATTTATTTCTCTTTCGCCTTATGTACAAAGGCATGAGACCTTTTACCAGTGTCTTTGGAGTCTTTGGCTGGTTAATCATCTATAATTACCAAAAGCACACACAATTCCTTTTCATCCATGGTTACCTCTTCATATTTTTTCGTGAAAGTATTTTTACATTTCTCTTTACAAATTGCGTAATGTTGGTTCGCAAGGAAGAATTGTAATAATCGATGGTGATGGAGTCATGAGGTTTAGTGCTTGTTGGGAACTTATTCAGAATATGGTTAAACCTGTAACACCCCTCCCTTGTGTGTCAAAATTTGCAAACCTAAGCTGAGAAAATATAGGTCCGATGTGTAAGACAAAAAGTAAATACTTTATGAAATTAATTAATTAATTAATCACTTGGAAAAGCGAGACAACAAGGATGATATTCTTGGAAATTTCTATTGGTGAATGGGATTGGATAATTCTTTCATGATAATTATTCTAGATTTAATTCTAGATAAGCTAGATGGATTGGAGATAAACATCAAGTGAGAAAAACATAAAAACTTTGCAGGAGACAAAGGCAACCTTTATGAGGAAAAGCCTCATGGGAGAGAAAGGTGAGCGTTTCCAAGATAAGCCTAGGAAAATGGATAAAAAAAGATCCATAAAAGTGGGATGCTGCTAATGGAAACCATATCGTGAAAGAGGGTATTAAATACCCATTGCATAGGTCAACAAGAGGCATTTGATCCACGGAAAGAACCTCTGCTCGGGGGTGAACTAGAAGAGTCAATTCTAGGTTGGGTGGTGGTTCTCCATTTTCTAGGTGGTGTTGTTTCTCCTAATCTAGTCAGATTCACTTGCTTGGAATATTCGGTATGTTTACTCCTTACTTTTCATGTTCTTAAATCATTTAGCTCATATGTATTGATGGTTGAGTTATATTTATTATTAGAATGATGGAATTCTTATGCATGTGATTCTTATTCCATCCAAGTGTAAAATTAGCGGTAGAATCATAGTAGGTAGTTGTTAATACTTGTGCCAAGGAGCTATATTACTCATGGTAGAATCTGCAGGTGACCATTATGAATAAGTAGAATATCTTGTACTAACTTTGTTTATGAGATGATCATATATGAATTTTGAGATAACTATTGAATCTAAACTTGATCATAATTAATTTTAGTGAAGGAACATAGCAGGCCTATAGCTTATGTGATATCTCTAGGTTACATTGGAAAATAGTTATGCATGAGACATTAGTGCATGTAAAACAATTATGGAATAATGCTTTTAGTTGTATAGTCAATGGTTCAGGTTATCCATGCCATGCATGTCATAAGAATTATATCCAATGAGGCTAGTTTAGCTATTTCTGCATATTGCTTAAGAGTTATATCAGTAACACTTTTGACTATGCCTATAAGACTACGATCATAATTCAAAACCATGCTATTAAAACTGACTCAAAGAAATGTTCCATTAATTCTTGTTTGGAGTCATCGAAGATATTTTATAGATTGTATGCTATGATTGATTCCTTTCTCCAAATTGTGAATCATGCTAAATGGTTGATCTAACATACAATTCTTATCGATGAACCTAAAATTCTGCATCATGGATCCACTTTTTTTGTCGTTCAATTCACAAGAATATGGGTATAGTTGCATGAATAATAGTGATCATATAATGACGGAGTAATTATACTGGTGATGACGGTTGAATATTAACTATAAATTAAGAAAAAATGAAAGAATGATAGCCTAGTAGTTAATTTGAGTAGGCTTAGTGGGTATGTTACAAATGGTATCATAGAAGTCTACATTCAAACACTACAACCTATGGACCAATCCAGCTCGATATTGGAAGCCATGTCATGTGAATGTTATATTGATTCTTACAACTAAGGGAAATTATGAGTTAATGTTGCTTAACCTAATGGATTTTGAGTAATATTTTAATGAGGAGTGAGAGCTCCTAAACTACTTATTATCTGCAAGAAGATAATTAATTGCATAAATTGATTGTTTAAAAACCAAAATAGCCTATGAGAGCAATAGATAGTGGATATTAACTCTATCATTATTGTCGTTCCTAAAATGTTATTTAGATTAGTGTATCAAATTACTCTTGTGCATGAGCAACATAATTGTTGAACTACAACCTCATTAGAATAACAAACCTCCAAATATATACCTCTATATTTAGAGTAACATACTGTTGGGAAGAAACATGGATGCGATATAGTTGTCGATTTGAGAGATTTTGAATAAAACCCAGGCTCTACATTATTTACAAATTTCTTTCCATAGTGGCGCTCACAGTTTTTAGTATCAACATATATAAGTCACAGATCATATAGGTGTAGTAACTTTAAATGTGGGGATTTCATGATCTTGATTCTTAACTAAAGATTTATATTCTATGATTTAGAGTTGGATGTTACAAATTGTCAATTCCCATGACAATGGAAAAATTGGGTACTTCACTTGATTGGTTGATGGAACCCTTCCTTGTGCATGACACTTCGCACCTAGCCCTAGTACATTGTTGAATTTTATTAACTCATAAATGTGTGATTCCTTAGTGTTTGAATACACTTTGTATACAGTTGGACTATGGTTCAAGGTGGGAAAGGGGTTGCCTTCCCCTCACACAAAGAGTATAAGAATATATATCCTTGGGCGATATAAATCACCATATCTACTCTCTCATAGATGGCAAGGGTTTAGATCATTTATTACCCAATCAAAATTGTCGGATGATGGTATTTTCCTCGTATATTTTGCTGAGATTGATAGTTTGGAAGATTTCGGGTTCTACTATGACTATATCACAGTTTTAAGTTTCCGAGATTCATATAGCCACCGATATGGGGTGCGTAGCTCTAAACAATTGTCTTTTGTACAAGCATCAAAACTACCGAGGCATAGATTAACACACTATTGCTCCAGAGGTGAATGAATTCCTCTCTAGGTTGACCCTAAGGGTTGAATGAAGGAAGTCAAAGTCTTCTCATCCTAAAATAATTTATAGGAGTAACTGAGTCTCGTTTGGGGATCATTCTCCAAATTTTCCATAAATTATACCAATACACTATCGGTTTGGGAAAAAAACCACGCCTTTAAGTTTTAAGGAATGCTTTAAAAGCATCCAAGCAACAATACCCTTAAAGCACAAAATTATGTAAATGAGGAAAATCATCATTTTCATTTCCAACGTAACCCTCTCCGATTGTGTTGTTCGCTGCACTGCAGGTGGTTGTGGGCAGATAGAATTACCCGAAAAACATCCAGATGGTAATGGGTCACATGCTGGTAAAAGCAGTCAGTGGAATATTAAACATATTATCTCTGTAATAGGGATATGGATGAGGATCTAGGTTAATGAGATAAGATTTATATATATAATCAGTTTCTAACTGTCATTGTCGTATAAGCCCTTCCGGCGTGGAGAAGGCAATTTTTATTTTATTTTTGGGAGAAAAGTATGGAAAAGCTAGAAGATTGCTAGTCATGCCGATAATTTAATTAAGGAAATGGAGCTGTGAAAGAAAAATATTTACTATAAAATTACACACCCCTAAAAGCTCACCTCTGGTATCTTTAAGAAGCACTTGCTACTACTGGTTGATTAAAATCATCGCCTCACCAGTAAAGCATTGGATTGTTGTTTCCATTTTGCAAATTCATAATTTCAACGGTTGTTTCCCTTTCGAAACCGCTCTCATTGAGAATAAAAAAATCCTCCATCTCCAAACAAGAAAGTCACAGGGATAAGGTTTATCCAACCTCCATACGCCAACGTAATCCTTTTTCTAACTTTCCTATACATTGTAGGCTTTTACACGGAGACTACACAGATCCTATTAAATTATTCAAAGCAGAGTGCATAAGAGTTGTCCATTCTAACGCATGCACTCTCTTGATGTTGAAAGTTCTTCATTTCAGTGCTTTTGTGTGTCTTTAATAGCTTCCAAGGAAAATGAGAAAAATTATAGTCATACATAAGAGAAGAATAAGTGGGGAATTCATTGTAGGTAGGTTCTATACATAAGATGGTTTTTTGAGAGTCATCATCCGTGTATGCATGTAGTAGATGTTGACGAACACATTCATAGCCATTGATTTTGCAATTCCATAGTTCTTCACTCCCAAGATTCATATTCGTAGGTCTGTCTTGTCGTTCAAGGAGTCGACCATGGTTTGGAATGGGTTCCAGAATTGTAGAATGAATGCATGACATGATTCCAATGAGTATATGAAATTGAATCCTAACTAGCTAATTGGGATTGTGTTTCTAATGATACATTAACTATAGCATGTAAATGAATAATGTTATTGAATTAATGATGTGGGTTTTTACGTGCATCAATTTTTTGTTTAAAAATTTCTTGCGCTGACATTTGTGTTAGTTGTTTGGTGTCTTACAATCAGAAAGTCAAGGTTAGTTGGGATGGCAAGCAAGCTTCATGGTGAAGCGCCTCCATGAAAGCTTTCAATCAATGAAGGGAGGGAATGGTTATGAACGGCATCACTTCCAAGTGACAAACTTAGTGCTTTTAGCATCACGATATCAAAAAGAATATTTCAAACTATTTCAAACCATCGAATCCTAAAGGTCATAAATATGGACGTGGTCAATAAAATGGCTGACATAATTTAATTGAGGAATCTGGGGATGGGATGATGACCTTAGTGTGGAGGTAACATCGTAGATAAAATGGCTGACATGTTTTTTGAGTGACTTGTGCATGGGAAGGGTGAGTTAGGATTTTAACTCTTGGTAACTGGGTTTCATATTTATTTTTCCGCACTCAGCAAATTTTGTTGGTATAAATTCGAATCCTTGAGTTTCTCAAGTGCATTATGTCTGCTCTCTTTGACTGGTAGGAATCCATATTGAAAATTTATTTAAAATGGTGGAAATTTTCCTTTGAAAGCAATTGAACTGTTGGGAAAATTTGAAGCATAACGTTATAATAAATCTATTGATGCTCAAGAGATTTATTCTGATTGTCATTGCTCTATTTAAAATGTTTGTTGCATCAAATCATTTGGGTAAATTTGTTGTAGTCTTGCAGATAAGAAATACAAGCCTTTATAGTTATGGATATGGTAAAGATTGTAACTGCTGACATAGAGGGCCAAACTGAAAATGATTTTGTTTTGTAAATTCTCGAATGTACTCAAATTCATTACCAATTACAAGGACATATACTTCAAAACTACGCATATACATACATGCAAATATGACCATTGTGTCCTTACCATAAGATGCAGTTGCATGCATCATGCACTAATGGCGCCAATTTTCAGTAATTATGCATAGGTTGCATGCATTTATTCAATCTCCTATGATCGAAGCATCGAGCCTTATACCCATCACCTTTACGTGTATCAATAGATTAGGATTTAATTACTTTCGGTGCATTTTTATTTTTGGTTTCCATTTCGTGAAGCTGAAATGTAACCGCATAAATGTGAATCCTTGGTTTAGTTGCTCAAACAAAGAAGGGTGTGAGTGGTTCCTTACTTTTGAATAAGAGATGTTAAAATTAATAATGTATATCATAAGTTAAAATGGATACTTGCATTGTTATAAATATGCATAGAAGAGAAGGATAATTAAAACAGTTGATAATCATGGTCAAGGATGGCCAATATATTAATGTGATATTAAATCTTGATAACAAGAAATTCATCTATAAGAAGAATATGAGTACTTGGATTGCATAAGTACAAGTATGACTTGCATGAAGGACTCATTATGGGGTTACAATGAGCGGCATGGATATTCTTTCATCTGTGAAGGAATCAAAATTCTCAAGAATTGAATTATAAGAAAACAAAGGGGAAATTTATAATGTATGTAGAAATTATGTGGTGTTTTAATTATGGTTAGATACCATAAAAGTCAAATATCAAACTATGTTTCTCTTAAAAATCATTAAACAAATTTCTAAGTAAGTATCTATGTATATGGGAAAAGTGAAAAATTAATCATTACACCTATGTTAAAGGTATGGTTAATTGGTGGATTTAATGATAGGGTGAACATATCGTTTTGCTCATATTTAAAATTTTATTTTGATATTGCATGTTTTCTATGCCAGGGAAAAGCTTAAATAAAATACAAACTCACTGAGGTAATTTAGTAATCATTCATCATCTTATTCTACCCATATAAAAATCGAAATATGAGTTATATGGGTCCTAATTAAGAAGATAAATCTATGCTTTAAAGATCCTAAGAAGGGATGAGATATGAAAGACATGTTTTTGTATATAGTATGAGACTAGGTAGCCTAAAAATTGTCTTTCAATTTAATGTTGTTGTGTTAATTAGTGCACATGCAAGTAATGATGTAATACACTTTGGATATGGTTTTCCAATGGATGAATCATTTTAATGAGAACATGTTCCAAATACACTTTAATGGAGGTAAAAAAACCTTAGTAGGAAATTATGCATAGTTAATTTAACATGCATAGGTTTGAACCTATGGGGTTTTGGTTGAGCAAAGAAATTTTGTAGCTTAGATATGCAAGAGGCATAAAATACATGTCAATTGAACCTAAACTATGGATGAGATTGTGAAGTGTGTGCATAAATGTAATACAACATACTGTATACATATTAAAAAAAGGACATCATGCATTAATAATAGTATTATAAGGTGGTCAATACGATTGGCACCAAAAGTACCTCTAATGTAAATACATAATGAGCGGTAAAACCAATTTGGTGCCTTTTGGTTGATAGTAGAAAGACAATATTAAGCTTATGATCACATTCTCAAAAGATCACTCACATTTCTAATATCATTTAAAATGGGCAACCTCAAAATCCACAACCTTAATGAACATATCCATCTAGATATAGATGGGGTTCAGTGAATTTTTCAACATGAAGAATCATTAACAAATATTCTTTGAATAGAAGGACAAAAAATCTTACAAGTATAATTTTTGAGGAAAGTAATAAGGGAATAATGATGTGTGGGTTTCTACTTAGCCGAGTAAAGTACACTTGATATGATGGTGTCGATGCATTAGAGAAATTCAGAGCAGCCTAATGAATAACAAGAATGATACAATAGAATCAGAACATGAGGGTATGGATTAATAAGAAAAGGCTTGGTAAACTAAAAAGGTTTCACATAATTATGTCTTATGATGATATAAGGATCTTATGTTAGTAGTAAACTAATACATGCATCAAGTAAGAAAACAGAAAGGATAACAAGCTATGCAATTATAGATCACTTCACTATATTGATGGATAAATGATACTGGTAATCGAGATTGTGTATACAATCGGTTTGATAAAATGCTATCCAAAAATCTATTCAAGTAGATTCGACAATCATACAAATTGAAATACATACTTTGTATGACTAATTCCTATCAATCAATATTGGGAGGTTTTCCTCACAGATTGCTTTGATAATGTGTTTGGACAACATAAGAATTTTTGCATAAACCATGCACGAATTCATGAGAATAAAAGTGATAATTGATCTCTTTGTTTTAAGGGCGATTTAATGTTCAAAGGATGTGTTAACATGTAAATACATTGGGATCACAACCCTCATACACAGTGAAGAAAAACTTAGAGGGTGTGGAATTGAAAACACTGTAACTTTCAATTATAACTCATGAAGGGGAAATGAGTTAATACCTAAGAGTATTCATGACCACATAAGTGTGGAGTAATTTTAAGTACTAAACAATCAATTTATTGGTTAAAGATAAAGTAAGTATCATAGTCAATAATCTACTTTATGACTGAGTGGAAGGAATAATCCATTGTCAGTAAAACCTTGTCCAGAGGATAGATTTAATCCCAAAAATAAAAGTTATGGGTATGATAAAGTTGTAGTATGCATTATTACTGTTAAGATACAATTTTTCTGATGTTGTACTGCAACCATATGACACAGGAAAATGATTTTCAAAATAAAATCACTTGATTACTATTACATAAAAAATTTCACTAGCTGTAGAAGGGGAAAAAGTCCATGAAATTCCTTATTCTCCTAGCAATAAACTGAGCACAATTTGTTCCACTTACCTAAAGGTAATATAAACAATTGAAGAAATTTTTAACATGGTTAGAAACATGTGGATAAAGTATATGTTGTGCAGGTGCTGCTATGGACATTGGTATGGTGTACCCATCGTACATATGATACTATGTATAGACGGTATATATGATACTAGTATGAATACATGTATTGCATAATAATAATATATGACAAGTATAGTTGTGTGTGTCTATAATACAGAATATGTGGAGGTAGGCATGAAGACACTGGATGGTTGTTTGGCATGGAAACTGGCCTGGAGTGTGTACAGAAGAAGGAAGCTAAGAAGTGATTCAAGGATAAGTATCATTGTTTAATTTCAGATTTCAATGCATATGATAAATACATGTGATTATGATGGTTATGTGTGAGATAACCTATTATGAAATTTCGTACATACAGATTTGGTAAATATGCTAGTTGGCTTATTGAATGCAAGGGAAGAACATGTATTTCTTCAAATAAAATAGATGACAGGCAATAAAAGCCATTGCTACTTATATAGTAACATTGTCTATCGAAGTATGATGGTAATTGTGGTAAACATAGTTGACTTATGAATCTAAAAGCTCTCACAAAATTAAATGAAACCAATGTTACAGGTAGCAAGGGTAGGATATGTGTTGGAAGAACTCCTTTGTAACCGATATATTTCTATCAGAAGGTCGGCATTAGATGGCTAGGCCATGGGAACCTGTGAATTCAAAGAAAACTACCTATGAATGAGGGAATAATATTGTAAGATGTAGTAATACATCGAGGACGGTGTAAATTAAAGGGGGGAGTATGTAACACCCCTCCCATGTGTCTCAAACTTTGCAAACCTATTGTACTATGAAACAACCCCCAAATTTATGTATAGTAATAGCTAATGTTAGACATATAAATGGGGACTCTTTAAAAAAAAAAATAGTCTTTAGAAAATAAATCCTAACTCTAAGAAATCGCCTTGAAAAAACTCTTAGAACCACCCAAGTTTAGGATCCCCATTGCAAATCACAAATCAAATCTTTCTATGTGATGATCATTAAAGGAATTGCAATAAGAGATCAAACATCTCACTACGACTTACCAAGCAAAACCCCTTAATAAATCTTAATTGCATTTCGTGAAAGTCGCAAGTAAATAAGACCTACCATAATGTCATCCACCAATGATTTTTGAAATGTGATATTGTGATATCTGTAATCGCATTTCACATTATGAATGGGTAATGCTCTATAAATTTGTCTTAAAAATTGTGATGTGTGAATCAGGCAACACGCATGGAAGTAACTATGTTTTAAATATAGTATTGAATGGTTTGATAGGGTAATTAATATTTAGCGGCCCGAGGGGAGGTAATAATTTTACAAGTTATGGCTAATTAATGTTGAATATCTCATTTGAAATCCTCCCACGATTCAAAGTATTTTCACAAATATTTTAGCCTTAATCACCGGATATTGTCTGGGTTGATATATCTCGTCCATTTCAAGAAAGCTACAAAAGATATGTCATTGTGGAAGGTGATGTAGAAACAAAAAAAGCTGAGCATTGTAGAGTCTGAGCCTACAGAAATGTCTCCTATATTCTCTGATACGATCAACAACATTAACGGGGGTGCAATATTTTGGGAGGTGATATACAATAGGCTTGAGGACGAGCATCCCAAGATTACTGTCACAAGAGAGACAACTGACTCAATAAGACCTTCGGGACTCCAATTCAAGGATGCTACATGTTCTTTCCTTCATATGATAAGAGTGGGAGCTCAAATCCTCCCATACACTGATATTATCAGGTGGGTGGTGGAAAACCTCACCATTGAAGATAGGCAATTCCAGAATTTGAGAATGGAACTCATGGGGTCATTCAGAGTAGAGGAATTGAAGAAAATGTACCATATACCTGACCCTCAGGATATATATGATAAGAAATGCGTAGCCAACTTCACAAAGAATAACAAAGAACCTCTCAAGATGATTCAAGGTTGAAGAGTAGTAGAGAACAAGTTCAAATTTTATAAATTGGGTATGTATCATATAACCTCTTTGGAAAACCCCTACAACTATGCAACTATTATGTTATGTAAACTATATGAGTTACCTAATAATGCTAAGTTTTCCATAGAATGGATTCCTCTTATTGATGCCAGTGTTAATTCCCACATCATGAATTGGGCCACCATCTTATCTAATAACCTAGCCACCATCATCACCGAGTCTCGATAGAAGAGATCCTCCTCTCCATAGAACCTTCCTTCATTCTATTTTAGTGCCTGCATTATGGATGCCATCTCTTTCTGCACTAAATTTCCAATCATGGGTTGGAAATGGACCTTGTAGGACCCCTACCCTATACATCTTAGCCATAAGAAAATTTGGGAATCCCATTATGTGCCCCATTTCTATAAAATATGTCATGTTATTATTTTGCCACTGTACCAATTAATTTTCAATAAGAAAGCCCCCAGGTTTCCTAAGAAGCCTCTACATACCTTCGAGTTGTCGCCAAAGATTTTTTTGAAGAACGGTTCACCTACATTAGGGTTCTCGATAGCACAACAAACCCACATGTCCCCCCTCTATATGTTTCTGATAAATTGTTAGCAAGAGAAATAGCCCACCAGACCATGGGAAAAGGTTTGACCAAAGTTCTCAAAGAAAGCAAGAAGTTGTTATGGTCGTCTTTTCCTATCAGGTGTGGTTCTTTTTCGTTAAAAAAATTGATCCAGACAAGATAGCATATAACAACACCACTTCGGTTAAGTTGAAGCCTTATAACCATAAGGCTAATAATTTTTAAGACCTTTTACAGTTAGCTGAGTCCTTCGAACAATCATTCGAATGGCGAGGACAAATCTAAGTCTTAGAGATTTGGAGAGCTTTTAGCATTTCAGAAACAAAAGGCTTGAGGTAATCCCACTACATTTGTTGAAAATCGAAGATAATCCTACCCCCAGTGTGACTATCAATAACGAGGCACCTGATTCTTTCTTAGAGCCTCATGCAGATATAGGGAAAGCACTAAACACAAAGAAGGCCCAAGACATCGAGACTACTACAGAATCCAACAGGAAATCAATCAAAAAACAAGGTATGAGTACCCCAACCAAAGATATTGCTTCAGAGATCAAAAGTAGCAGTCTAGAGTAGGAGAGGGATCAATTCAACAAGAAACTACAAGACACTCCCAAGACAATAGATTCCCAGGAAACTATGGAGTATAAAACTCTTCTACATGTTGAAAATAATATAGACTTTGAACCGATGGATGAGCAAGCGATGACATCTGACCAGACTAAAATCATCCTCACTCCGCCCATATCAGAAATTGTCTTGAAGGTAACTAAAATCCCTCCTCTTGAAGTATTCTATAGCCCACTACACAAGGCTATAGTAAGGAGACAGAGGAAAAGGAGAAGGATTGAAACACAAGAAGTCTTGCTAGGGAAAGAGGAAATGGACATAGCTTGGAAGGAATTCCCTTCCAACCCAACTAAAAACTTGATGATATTGTCACAGTTTATAGGAGCATACACAACTGCTACCATGGACAAGGCTACCAAAATATCTCTTTTGTTGAAAGAAAAAGAAGAAAATATTACATAGCTCGAGCAACATCTCGAAATAGAGAGGGAAAGTGTGAACAGGCTGTTGGCATTATGATACAAAGTGTTTTCCTTGATGGAAGTTCACTCACAGGTCAATTCAGTTTTGGTAAAAGGAAACTCATTGTACAAAAGGTATTTTCAGAGGTTACAAGGAAATGGTATAGAAGAACAAGAAGATGAAACTAAGGTCTACTGATCAGAATAAAGAAGGTAAATGAAAAGGTTGATACACGCTAGTCCACTTAGTCAAAACAACATATACACATTGTTCCACATAACAAAAAGAGGGTATACATATACACGCACTCCCACAGAAAGAAAAGCACATAAATGATTGGAAAACCTAGGTTTTAGTCTGAGGTATTTGGTCCATGGTATTGACCCTAGGTACACCTAGATCTGATTAGGCTAGATCTAACTGTGTACACCTGTTTTATTCTTTAAATGTCATGCTCTGGGTTTGTCTGAAGTTCAAAAGTGCAACAAAGTTATGAGCTGATATTTGCATATATGTACGATGGTTCATCTCTTCAAAGACACAACTACATGCAAGTTATACTCTTCAAAATAGTGTGTGCAAAAGAAAAGCTTCTTTTTCAGATTTGACTGATCTATTTGATCAAATTCTATTGTTTTACTGTTGTTTTCCAATGAAGTCTTTTTAGATCTGAATGTAAAACTAAATGCATAATGAGGCTGGTATTTAATTGATTGATTGTCTAAGTGAGAAGAAGTGATCACTGTCACTACATGTGTAAAGCTCTATAAGTTGATAGTACATATTCAATATATTTCTAGTTGGTACAGACTTGATTCAAAAGTTTATGTTTGAAGAAGTTTTGAAGGTATATGCAAGTTTGATTAATGGAAGTAGTGTATACACATAGTTTTGGTTCAACGAAGTAGCATATACACTCTTATGCATGGCTTTTGAGGTTATAGCTGGTTCTGAATGATGATGTAGGTTTATGGGTTCAGCATAGTGTTCTAGTGTCAATGATCTAATTGTTTAGATTAATATAATGTTGGTTGACGTAGTTTAAGTTTAAAATTCTTTTATGGGTCCAGTATGAAAATTGGATGAAACATGGCCTTTAGATTGTCGTGTTTTGATCTAGGAGTATCCATTCTGAAAATTCATGAAACATGGTCCCTAGAGGAAGAAAGAAGGTCGTAGACTTCTGTAGGTCATCGCCTACATATGAGAGAAGGTTGTAACCTTCTGCAGGTGGGTTCCTACATACTGGTATGAGTCTGCACCTGTACAAGATTGTAAACATATTTTCTTACTATTAAAAGAAGACAAAGATGATAATAGCAGGTGGTTTTCACCCACATTGGGTTTCCACCTTAAATATTTGTTTTCATGTGTGTTACTTATGTGTGATGCTTTATTATGCTTTTACTGCACTGTATAATAAGTTACCAATATACTGGTTTAAGATCAACACATGATAAATTGTCTAAATCACAAGTTCTCTGGATATATGTTGGTTTCTCGAATCACAATTGCGTGTACACACTAGTTCGCTTCACTAAAGTAGTGTATATAGATATTTTTGGAAAACAAAATTATTGATATGATGATACTAATTCACCCCCCTCTCAGTATTATTTCCAATAATTGTTATCAGAGCAGGTCCTTCAGAAGAAGCTTGATCGCTTGAAGGAAGATCTTTCAAGATGAATAATCATGAAGGCCTGGGATCCATCAGACCACCAATATTAAATGGGAGAAACTTATTATATTGGAAAATAAGAACTAGAACCTACCTACAATTGCTTCGAACTAATGTTTGGGAAATTGTGGAAGGAGGATATCAATTTCCAGGAGCAATTCCTACAGACTCTACAAGTAAGAAGTTATATGAAACTAATGCCAAAGCTGTCAATAAATTACTGGGAAGTCTGTCAAAATTAGAATTTGTTAAGGTCATGCAACTCAAGACAGCCAAAGAAATATGGGACAAAATCATTTAGAGCTATGAAGGAGACTCTTAGGTAAAACGTGCTAAGATTCAAACTCTTAGAATTCAGTATGAAACTCTTAAGATGCATAATGATGAGAGTGTAGAGAGTTACTTTTTTAAGTATAGATGAGATTGTTAATTGTATGAAGAATATGGGTCAAGAAATAAAGGAAGTTACTTTAATTGAGAAAATTTTGAGATCTTTGTCTTCTAAATTTGAGTCAGAAGTGTTTTCCATAGAATAAAAATAGGATCTTCAAACTATCATGGTGACTCAAATTCATGGAATCCTAATTGCCTTTGAAATGAGGAAAGGAGGTCCATCAGATATGAGAGAAGCAACATTTAAAGCATCAGCAAAAGGGAAAAGAAAATGAAGATAACAATGAAACATGACACATTTCTGAAGAAGAAGATGAGGTAAATTTTGTCAAGAAGCTTCAATGGGATTCTGGAAGGTTCATAGGTAAGCTAACTTTCAAATTCTTTGCTTGTGGTAGAGTCGGTAAAAATGCTGCCAAATGTCCTCATAAAGATAAATGTGAAAAAGGGAAGGATTATGCAAAAGGCAATAGGAAATAGGTTGTGAATAGGAGTTACTCTACGCATGAAGATAGTGATGGTTTATCTAATAGTGATGAAGATGAAACTGAACAAGATTATAGACTTCTCATGGCCTATGATAATGATGAATTTTTGGATGCATTATTAGAGGAATACGTTCACGAAGAAATCACTAAACTCAAAATCTGCTTAGAAGAAAAGAATATGATCATAGATACTTTGATACACCAACTTTTTGAAAGAGAAAAACACAATGAATATCTAGAATGTGAAATTGTGGGTCTAAGAAAAGATCTTGAGAAGACAAAATATCTCAATCTTAGATTTTCTAAAGAATTAGAAAATTTAAATGAAATTATCAAAGTTCAATGTTCTCCTTTGATAAATATAGGTCTTAGCTATATTGAAGAATCATCTCAACCACAGAAGTTGTCATCCTCCACCAGAAGCTATCTTGATGCAGCAGAGACCAATTAACAGTATGTCAATCATCAGCATAGGCCTAAAACCCATTATCAGGTAAAGCATACTCAATTTACTCCAAGGACGAATATCAATAGAAGCCACAACCAACAGGTAAACAATGTCAAAAGATTCGATGGTCATAGAAACTTCTTTAATGGGCAATGTTTTTCATGTCATAACATTGGCCACAAGGTTGCTCAAAGCATTTCTTAGAAAACCATCATGACTAGAGAAGCACAAAATCAAAGGAGTGTAACAGAAATCAAGAAAAGTTCCTATAATAAGTTTTCTCCTCTTGAAAATCAAACAAAACACTCAATTTGTAACAACTTTGATCATGAAGAATTTGAATACATGAGAAAATTTCGGCAAACACTTCAAAAGGAGAAAACACCCATTAACACCCAAGATATGGAGAAGGAAGGAATCTCAATTAGAAAGATGTGGTATAGCCTTGTATGCAAAAGGACAAGAAAATCAGTGGTACATCAACAATGGATACTCCAAACACATGACAGGAAAGACTGTGATCAAAGGTACAAGAACTCCAAACAACTTATACATACTCAAACCGGATGAAAATTGGATGAAAATTGGTCGTGGCATAGAATATTGGGACATCTAAGATTTTCTCAAATAAGAAAATCACGTAGGCTTAAGGTAGTTCGTGATATTCTAGATATCAACATCCCAGAAAATACCATATGCAAACCATGTCAAATCGATCGAAAAATCAAATGTCTCAGATCTGATCGAGGGTGGGAATTCATATCAAATGAATTCTTTGACTCTTTTGAGAAACATGTTGGGTTGTGTTATATTATTTCCACATAGTTAACAGGGAGTTTGACGGGTACCCGTAACCCCACTTTATGGGGTTCGAGGCAGCGCCCCGGAAAATTTTGGTTTTTGACCCTATGTTAGGTTGGGCGGACCCACCTATGGTTTTGTGCATGATTTGTGCACATATTTTTTGGACGCGATGGTTTTCGGTCCATGGTTTTGGACGCGATGGTTTTTTCGGTCCATGGTATTGGATGCTTCGGCATGTATAAATATGTATTGTAACATTGAAAGGAATATAATGAAAAATCAAGCTGGTAGTCTCGGTTTTGGGATCCAGTGGGAAATCTCTGTGTATGTGTGTTTTATGTGTATGCTCTCGCATTTTTATTTTTCCTGTGATTTAGAATTCGTATGCAGGTAATTTCTGTACGGGGTAAAACCTACATTTGGTATCAGCGTTGTTTTGGCTTCAAGGGGACGCCTTTGTTGTTGAGGGGTTTCGCTCGGGCCTGTGGTAGATCCTGTTCAGTGGGA
>APFE030088995.1:27943-58953 GCA_000404065.3 Pinus taeda
GTTTTGGACGCAATGGTTTTCGGTCCATGGTATTGGATGCTTCGGCATGTATAAATATGTATTGTAACATTGAAAGGAACATAATGAAAAATCAAGCTGGTAGTCTCGGTTTTTAGATCCAGTGGGAAATCTCTGTGTATATGTGTTTTATGTGTTATGCTCTCGCATTTTTATTTTTCTTGTGATTTAGAATTCGTATGCAGGTAATTTCTGTACGGGGCTAAAACCTACACAACATGGAATTAAAATGAAATTCTCGACTGCAAGAACTCCTCAGAAAAATGGTGTGGTATAAATGATGAACAGAACAATTGAACAAATGGCTCAAGCTATGCTAGATGAATCTAGAACTCTTGCAACCTCCTAGGGTGCAACTGCATTTGCTACCATGACTATTCTCAACAAAGAAAATGTTTGGGTAAATAGCACTCAAACTCCACATGAAATTTGAAATCCAGAACATATGAAATCAACAGAGGAATATGACAATGAGGAAATGGGGATTTCTTTCCCACATCAAATCAAAATGATATTGAAGAAGAAACCAATGAAGCACCAGAAGAAGATATAGTAGATAGGGAAAAGACTTCATCTAGATATGTTCAAGAGAATCATCCAGAATCTCAAATTCTAGGAGAAAAAGGGTTTGGAGTACAGAAAAGAAGAACTCTGACAGGAACCTCAAGTTATCTAGCATGACTATCCTCCACAAAACCTTAGAATGTAAATGAAGCCTACAAAGATGAATGTTGGGTCAAGGCCATGGATGAAGAATTAGATCAAATTGAAAAGAATGATACTTGGGAGTTAGTTCCTAGACCTCATTATAAAAATATTATAGGAACAAAATGGATATTTAAGAATAAACTGAATGAAAATGGAGAAGTTATTAGATACAAGGCAAGACTTGTTTGCAAAGGGTATGCCCAACAAGAAGGTGTAGATTTTGAAGAAAAATTTGCACCTGTTGCTAGACTTGAAGCCATAAGGATGTTTCTTACTCTTTCTAGTTTTTAAAAATTCAAAGTATATCAAATGGATGTAAAATCAGACTTTCTTAATGGAGATTTATAAGAAGAAGTTTATATTGAGCAACTAGAAGGATTCATTCTTGGAAATGATGCAAAACTTGTATGTAGACTCAAAAAGGATCTCTATGGTCTAAAGCAGGCTCCAAGGGCTTGGTATTACCACCTTGAAAAATATCTACAACAACAAGGCTTTACAAAAAAAATTGTAGATAGAAATTTATAAAGAAATATTGAAAATGATAAATTACTAATTGTTGTTGTTTATGTTGATGACATCATTTTTGGTAGAAATGAAGAATCCATGAGTCAGAATATTGCTTCAGTAATGCAGCAAGAATTTGAAATGTCATTACTTGGTCAACTTACTTATTTTCCTGGTCTACAAATTCAGCAAACAAAAGATCGTATCTTTATCTCATAAACCAAATATCTCAAGCAGATCTTAAAAATGTACATAATGGAAGATTCTAAACCAGTATGCACTCCAATGGTAATAGTATGCAGTCTCAGCTCTAATGATGAATCACCAACAGTAAACCAACCAACTTACAAATCTATGATTGGAATTTTGCTTTATCTAGCAGGTACCAAACCTTACATCATGCATGGAGTAGGAATTGTTGGAAGGTTCCAAGCAAATCCAAAGGAATCACATCTCCAGGTAGTCAAAAGAATTTTCAAATATCTTCAAGGAACTCAGGACTTTGGACTATGGTATCCTAAATATACAAACCTTACTCTCCATGCACATACAGATGCTGATTTGGAAGAAGTGTTCATGATCGAAAGAGCACTAGTGGTGGTGCATTCTATATAGGTTCCTGGTTAGTATCTTGGTTCAACAAGAAACAAAGTTTGATTGCTTTATCTATAGCTGTAGCAGAATATGTGGCTACTGCATCTTGCTGCACATAACTTCTTTGGATGATGCAACATTGCAAGAAATTCAAATCACATATACTCCAGCCATCTCCATTCTATGTGATAATACAAGCGCCATCGGTATTTCAAAAAATCTAGTCATGCACTCAAATACCAAGAACATACCCATCAAGTACCATTTTCTATGAGAAAAAGTGCTTGAAAAAAAGGTCAAATTGGAGTATGTTCCATCCAAAGAAAATGTTGCTGATATATTCACTAAACCACTACCTAGAGAAACATTTGAATATCTCAACCAAAAGTTGGGAGTAGTTGCTACATCATCCTACTGTTAAATCTAGTTTTTTAGAGGAATGTTATTATACACGGGTTTCATGAAGTATAGTTGCATATACACACGATTTTATGTGGCGAAGAAGCATATATGTTTTTATAATAGGAAAAACAGTGGGTAGCACAGGTTTAGAGGGAGCATTAGCCTTCACACGCATTTTTCATTGTTGGCATTATGGTTGCTTAGTCCGGCTATCACTTCAAATATTTATATCATTTGTCGCTTAAGTCATGTAAAAGTCTAGGGTGTGATATGACTTCCTATACATTTGAATGATTCCTATTGGAAAAATAATGTAATTTGTATCCCCACTTTGCATGGGATGGATGATGTAATATTTACTGTATTTCTGTCATGTATAAAACAATGGTATATCCCCACTTGATTGGGAGATTGATGTATGTATGAGTCTTCGGTGATAGGAAGGTCAAACTCACATAGTTGAGTTATAGAGTCATGCTATTCTTTTGGAAAATATTTTTGCAGACTTTGCATGTGCTCAGGGGGAGCATGGACATTTAGTGCATCACAACATGTACAATGATATCAAAACATGCACAAAGAGGGAGTTTAATCAGAGAATTCAACATGTGCCAAGGGGGATCATGATCATATTCAATTGTTTAGATATGAAGAGTATCATGGTTTTCCCTTTGCCCTTGATGTCAAAGGGGGAGAGAATTTTGGTGTTTCTTGTTATCTCTAATAGTTTCTATAGCTTGCAAAAATCAACACCATCATGGTTGCCATCAAGTCCAAAGGGGTAGATTGTTAGCATTATGATACAAGTGTTGTCCTTGATGGCAACTCACTCACAGGTCAATTCAGTTTTGGTAAAAGGAAACTCGTAGTATAACAGGTATATTCAGAGGTTACAGGGCAATGGTACAAAAGAATAGGAAGATGGAACTAAGGTCTACTAATCAAAATAAATAAGGTAAAGGAAAAATATGATATGCACGAGTCCACTTAGTTAAAACAACGTATACACACTATTCCACATAACAAAAAGAGCGTATACGTATACATGCACTCTGATAGAAAGAAAATCACGTACATGATTGGAAAATCTAGGTTTTGCTTCGTGGTATTGACCCTAGGTATTTGGTTTGTGGTATTGACCCTAGGTATTTGGTCTAAGGTATTGGTCCTAAGTGGTTTTGGTATAAGGTATTGACAAACGGCCTAAAGATATATAAGGAGGAGAAGATCATAAGGCCAAGACTGCAAGTGTATGGGTTTCTAAGGAATACTTCTATCTGAGGTATATTTTATGTTGCAGAGGCTATGTTTGTGATTTGATCTAAAATACTTTGTGCACCTTGAATTCAATGTTATATCAGGATCATGAGACCTAAGGTGACTTATTATTGGACGATCTAATTGGGCTAGATCTGACTGTGTACACCTATTTTATTCTTTAAATGTCATGATTTGGGTTTGTTTGAAGTTCAGAAGTGCAACAAAGTTATGAGATGATATTTGCAGACATGTACGCTGGTTCATCTCTTCAAAGGCACATGTACACACATGTTATACTCTTCAAAATAGCATATACGAAAGAAAAGCTTCCTTTTTAGATCTAACTGAGCTATCTGATCAAATTCTGTTGTTTCATTGTTGCCTTTCAAAGAAGTCTTCTTAGATCTAAATGTAAAACTAAATTCATAAGGAGGCTGGTATTTTATTGATTGATTGTATAAGTGAGAGTGATCTCTATCGCTACCTATGTAAAGCTCTGTAAGTTGATAGTAGATATTCAGTATATTGCTGGTTGGTACAGACTTGATTCAAAAGTTTATGTTTGAAGTAGTTTTGAAGGTATACGCAAGTTTGATTAACAGAAGTAGTGTATACACGTAGTTTTGGTCCAGCCAAGTAGTGTATACACTCTAATGCATGGTTTTTGAGGTTACAGCTGGTTCTGAATGATGATATAGGTTTCTGGGTTCAGCACAATGTTCTGGTGTCAGTGATCTAATTGTTTAGATTAACTGAATGTTGGTTGATGCATTTTAAGTTTAAAGGTTTCCTATGGGTCCAGTATGAAATTGGATGAAAAGTGGCCTTCAGATTGTGGTGTTGTGATTCAGGAGTATCCAGTCTAAAAATTCATGAAACACGGTTGCTGGAGGAAGAAAGAAGGTTGTAGCCTTCTGTAGTTTGGCGCCTACATACTAGTAAACAAATTGGCTTGTACAAGAGCTAGGGGGTTGCAACTTCCTTTCTAGTATAAGCTAGACAATGTGAGAAGGTTGTAGCCTTCTGCAGGTGGGTTCCTGTGTACTGGTATTATTCTGCACTAGCACAAGATTGTAAACAAATTTTCTTATTATTAGAAGAAGACAGAGATGACAACAACAGGTGGTTTTCACCCACTTGGGGTTTCCACCTTAAATATTGGTGTTCATGTGTGTTTCTTATGTGTTATGCTTTATTCTAATTTTACTGCACTATCTAATAAGTTACTGATGTACTGGTTTAAGATCAACACATGATAAATTGTTTAAATCACAAGTTCTCTAGATATACGTTGGTTTTAATCACACTTGCATGTACACGCTAGTGCACTTCACCGAAGTAGCATATATAAATCTGTTTGGGAAATAAAATGATTGATCTGATAATACTGATTCACCCCCGTCTCAGCATTATTTCGAACAGAGTCAGGCCATTGAGTAGCTGGTCCAATTGCAGGAGAGCATGGAGATGCTGAAAAATAAGACATGAAACAAACATATCTGCCAAAAATATGAAAATCCAAGACTTGCAGCAAGCCATGGAAAGCTATAAGGATGTTCCTACTATTAAGGAATTTATCAAAGAGGCGCTAGAGCTTAATTATCTCTTACTAATGCAGCAAGATAAATTTTGCTAAAATATGTCACATATCATGCCTTATTTGATCACTAATGACTAGCTAACGAATAAATCAATTGACGAGAGAACTAAGTTTATCGATCTAAATACCAGAATCTCAGAGTTCATCGAATGGAAAGAAACAGAGGAGGGGAGGAAAGCCAATTTGCCTGAGATTGAGGAGACGTGAAAGGAAATTCTTTTCACATATTGGGAAGTAAGGATCAAACAAGAAGAACTAGTAGTGGAAAGAGTGGCCGGGGTGTCAAAGAATATATTAAAGGAGGTAAACCATACTTTGTTTGCCACCAACTTGGTGAAAGAAGGCAACCCGAAAGAACTGTCCAATTTGAATATTGCATAATAGATGGAAGTAAAGGGAAGAAACTCAAAGGGAATAAATCACAAAGTTGGGAAACACTGATTGGGAGTCTTATTGGCAATAACTCATCAAGTGACATAGTGAAACCATGACCCTTAACTGCTCTCTCCATTCAACTCACTGAGTGTTTCCACCTCTCGTAGATGTGATTTTCGCAAGATAGGTCAGAACAAATTTTCGGGCACCTCCTCAAGTCAAACCAATTACCGATATATGCGATTTGAAGGACAAGCTGGTAGAAAATAAATAATCATCATAACCTCTACTCATTAAGCCACTGCTTACTTTTGGAGATAGTTAACTAGTTAGGAGGAAGGTTGTTTGAAACCTCACCAATTTTTTGTATAATCAATTTTTGGACATTAGTTAGAATAATATTTATACTCTTCTCATGCATTTAGAGAAGGGTCCAGAATTTTATCAAAAACATTTGCAAAGAATGCACTGTTGTAAGTTTGTGAATGCTTTGGTGAAATTATGGAACATGATTGTTTCTTTTAAATATCAAAGTACTTTCCTTTGTTGATGCACTTTTGTATACTTGGAAGATAATTTGATCTAAAGAAGGAGTTGATCTATATCATTAGTGAAATGAGCAACAATTCACATATATGATACCTCTATCTTATATGATTAGCCCTGTTTCTATTTAATTAGTGACAACACTTTATTTTCATTAATTATACATCATATATGTTTTTTCTGTTAAAGCATTAATTGCACTATTATATGATGCCTAATTGAGATGATTTATTTTGATATATATATATATAATATATATATATATATATACATAGTATATATGAGATATATATATATATATATATAAATATATATTATATATATGTGATATAGTTTATACATTTCTTTGGCTAACTATTTAGTCAAAGAAATTATCTTTACACATTATCATCTCTATTTTATGCGTGATTGATCTTTATTATCACATGTAAAGAAAATATCTTTGTAGATCACATATTATACAGAAATACCCACGTTTATATTAGACTAAGTTAGCTAGAGATTTGCATGATAGAATAGGTCATTCAAGTTATCATTATTCTATTGCAACCATTGATAAACCACCCACTCTCATTTTAAAACCCATACTGGGAAACTGGTCCCATTATCCCTAGTTGGAGCCACCAGTTCAAACAGAAAAGGAATTGTCTTAAGGTCTGAATCGGGTGGTTATCCCCTATGTTGGAGTAGTAGAAATCTAAGGATTCAACATTTTGGTGCTAGAAGGAGGGCCTCCAACTATGAATTTCATATATATCTAAAGATCAATCGAAAAAGATTCAAAAGATTCAAAATCCCTCCACCACTTCTACACCTTCTAGATCTCGTTTGAAATCTCCCAATGAGAAATGTAAACTTGTAGAAACATCTCCCTCATCTCCTGAAGAAGTAAGACAACCACCTTCTCCAGATTACACTTCTAAGTCTTCCGAAGTTCATTCTTTGATACAAAAATTGGAACAAATATCCATTTCTACCAAGAAACCAGAGAAGCCCAAAGCTTCTCAAGAAAGTGTTACTTCCTTATTCCAAGGAGCTGGTGTATTAACTAGATTACAAAGTGAAAAGTTTGGAGTAACTCCTATTGAGTTTCCCATCCCTCCACAATGCATGAAATCTATTACATCAAGGTTAGAATTAGATACTAGTGAGATCACATCACCCTTCTATCCATTCACTTCTCCATCCATTTCTACTCAATCTGCTGCTTCTCAACTATCCACTTCTCTAACTAGTACTGCTACTAGTAGTACTAGCCCAGTAGTAAGTTCTTTACCATCTATAACTATTTCTATACCAACCTTCCCATCTCTTCAGTCTGCAACTCAAGCTATGGCCAATCAACCCGCTCAACCTTGGACAAATCCTAGTGTTGTTTTGGTTGCTAATCCACATGCTCTCCCAACAAATGCAGAAAAATGGTTACCTAAGTACAATCCACATGATGGCCTTCCAACTAAAGAACATCAAATAACCTTTTGTTAGCCATGAATCTTAATGGAGTTTCACATGAAGATGTTGTGATCAAACTGTTTCCTTATACTTTCCAAGGATCTGCTAGATCTTGGTATTTTTCCCTTCCACCAGGTTCAATAAGAGACTGGGATACTTTTCAAAAGTATTTATTACAAAATTTGGTGATGACAGGACCATTGCATCCTTAATCAATGATGTTTCTAACCTAAAATAAAATTCATATTAAAGGATCAAATAATTCAACTCTAGATTTAACAGGTTACTAAATAAAATCCTAGCTACCTCAAAACCTGCAGTAGATGTACAAATAGAATGGTGCATATCCTCTCTTCCTTCTAATATTGCAAGTTTTGTCGATAGAGCCAATAAGGCTACCCTTGTAGAAAACATGAAAGAAGCCATGTATGTAGAAATAAATTTCTTTAGAAAATAGATAAAAGACAGACGAAAGGAAGTCAAAGAAAGTAAAATTTAAGGATGATTCCAAAAACAAAACTTTAAAGGACCTTTTTGATCTTGAAGGCCTTTAGAAAGTATTAAAAACATGTCTAATGAAATGGTCAAAAGCAAAAATTAGGTTGCAGAATACTCCGCTCCAAAGAAACCTTTTCACTCATTTAAATGAAAGTGCTCTTCTACATCGCAACCACCCAATATTATTTCAAATGATGAATCTGATCTAGAGATAGAAGAAGACTCACTAGCCGAAGAGGAAGCCTAAATGGAAGAAGAAGTTAAATTAAATGGAATGTGGGATTTCATTCTCCCAACTAAAGAAGAAGCACAAGCTATTCCAGTAACAACAAGAAGAGAAAACTCTCCTGATATGTCTATCACAAATTAGAAACAAAAAACTGCTACTTTTGTAAAGGAGAAAACAATAAGTAAGAAGTTTAAGACTAGTCAAATTGACCCTATTCCACTAGATCCTCCAAATGGCTCCAAAACATTAGTAATATTAGACACAGTGGAATACAACATAGTTGAAGATATGAAAAAGACGAGAGAAAAAAATTATTTGCACAAACTCACTAAAATTAAGCAACAACAAAAAATTCTATTAAGAAAATTAAAGGCAGTTCTGTATCCCCTCTACCATCTCCCATAGTAACTCAAGTTGCTTAAGTTATGGGAAAACCTCCCTCATCTTCAAAAAAGTAATCTAACAGATTTAGTCATGATAGGTTATAGGTCCATCTCTCATACTCCTCCATTTATTCTTACTTATGAGATTTTCAACATAAATGTGCATAATTTCCTTGTTGATTCAGGCGCCTCTTCAAAATTATGCCAAGAACCATGTGCACCAAATTGAATATTACACATCAAAAATCTATAGTATACATCATGCAATTGAACATGACAAAAGTAGAGGTACTTGGAGAAATAACATTAGTTTCAATTAGGCTTTCCTCTAATCCAAAAGTTTCAAAAAGTAATAGATATTCTAGTGGCTGATATCCCTTAATTTTAGGGTTTAATTCTAAGTAGGGATTGGTCTGAAAAGTTGAATAGATACTT
This sequence comes from Pinus taeda, assembly GCA_000404065.3. Lineage (NCBI taxonomy): Eukaryota > Viridiplantae > Streptophyta > Pinopsida > Pinales > Pinaceae > Pinus > Pinus taeda. The sequence continues at coordinate 36,951 of APFE030088995.1, forward strand.
CATAATTGACTAGTCACACATGTGCTTTCCGCACAATGGTAAGCCAACTTGAATTAGAGTAAACCGAGAAAATTTCATGAAATACATATCCATTGATCTTGAGGGAAGGAGCGAACATGTTTCCTTCACCAATAATATCATCGGTAATTACTCAGCTGAGTCATTTTTAGGAAATTTTAATGCTCAAAAGTCACCTTTTCCAAAGGATGTTGTAATATCTCAAATAGAAATTTTTTCACAAATAGATGCTTCAAAGTGTGTTAATATAGTAGATAAAATTGTAGATAATTGATTATTTTGGACTCTTTATTTTGATGGTTCCAAATCTGAAGATGTTGCAGGTGCAAGATGTATTTTAATCAACCCACAAGGACAGAAATCTATGTTAGCCTGCAGACTTGAATTTCAATGCACCAAAAATACTGCGAAATGTGGAGCATTAATTCAAGGGATGTATAAATCCATTGGCCTTAATGTCAAATATTTGCAAGTATATGGGGATTATGAAATAATTGTTAAACAGGTAAGAAATACAATTCATTGTGTGTCTAGGCACCTTAAAAATTATCAATCTCTTTCCAAAAACCTTACTTCTCATTTCAATGATTTCAATACTTCTTCAGTTCCCAGATTGCAAAATGCAAGCGTTAATTTACTTGCTAATGTGGCATCCAAGCTTATACCTTCTGAATAATTTAGTCTAGACAGATTTTTAATAGAGTTAATTTTTAGGCCATCCATTCCTGATAATGTGACAAATTAGAGAATGTTTAATAATGATGTGGATATAATTGATTTCCTTATATCAGAAGGGCCATATGAGGAACAGATCATAGATGAACATGAGTATGATCTACAAATCAACCATAAACAAGAACAAAACCCACTTCCAAATTTTGTAGTTAAGGTGGAAGATCTCTATGATTCAAATGATAGATCCAAGAAAACTACCAACTCCAAAACTCAGAGTTATACTATGAGATTTGAAGTGGTAAGCCTAGGATCAACTGAAAACCCTCAAAATGTCAACCTAGGTCATGGTTTATCATCTCAAGAAAGGATATCATTCGTTAAGTTGTTACAAATGTATAAAGGTGTCTTTGTCTGGGATTATGAAGATCTCAATACCTATGATACCTTTGTGATCCATCATACCATACTAACGACTTCGAATGAAAAGCCAGTACAACAAAATATTAGAAAATTTCACCCAAACCATGAAAGTCAAATCAAAACTGAATTAAACAAGCTACTCACAGCCAAAATAATCTTTCCTATTAGATAATCAAAATGGGTATCGAATATGGTCCTTGTAAGGAAAAAGAATGGTGATATTAGGATTTGTATTGATTTTAGATATCTAAAGAGGGCTTGTCAAAATGATAACTTTCCTTTGTCTACCATGGAGAAAATATTGCAATCACTTGTAGGTTCCGAATTAGTGTCTTTTCTAGATGGATTTTTAAGATACAATCAAATTCTTGTACATCCAGATGATAGATTAAAGAAAACATTTAGGACCAAGTGGGGAACATATGCTTATCATAAGAAGCCTTTCAGACTCATAAATGCAGGTGCTATATTTCAACATGCTACGGATATTTCTTCCAAAGGTATGATTAATAAATCAGTTGTTATTTACTTGGATGACATCACAGTCTATTCTAGGGATAGAAATAATCATTTAAATGACCTGAAGCATATTTTTCAAAGATGCAAGAAATATGGCATTTCCTTAAATCTAAAAAAAATATTATTTTTCTTTGCGTGAAGGCAGACTCCTTGGATTTATAGTGTCCAAGAAAGAGATTTACATCGATCCTAATAGAGTTTAAGATATTGAAAAAAATCATTTCCCACATAGCAAAAAGACCATGCAATCATTCCTAGGAAAAATTAATTTTGTAAAAAGACTTGTTCCAGATTTTTCACAGATTGTCCTACCCCTTCAAGCAATGATAAGAAAAAATGTAGTATTCAAATGGGGCAAAGATGAAAGAGAATCATTTGAGTTGATTAAAAAATTCATTATCAATGCTCCTTTAACAACCCCTGAATTTCTCAAAACTTTTGTATTGTACACTTTTTCATCTGATACATCATATGTAGTGGTTTTAACACAGTTGAATGAACAAAATATTGAGGCACCTATCTCTTTTTTTAGCTCTAACTTGCAAGGTGTCGAGTTAAATTATTAAACTATTGAGAAACCAACTTTTGCTATTTTTAAAACCTTGAAACATTTTAGACCTTTTCTTCTCAAAACCCATACAAAAATAGTAGTACCTTACCTTGCAGTAAGGCAATTATCGATTCAAAGAGAAGTAGGGGAGAAAAGAGCCAATTGGGTTACTGCGCTTCAAGAGTACGATGTAGATATCTGACCAGCTAAAATTGTTAGGGACCAAGGTTTTTGCATGATGTTGACCAAAGCTCCTCACCTATCAGCAGAAGAAGGCCATGGTAATGAAGTGAAAATCTTAGAGGTAAGCCTCAATGATGCACAATCACAATATGCTTATTTGAAGTTTTATTTGAAGAATGGATATACCCCTATTCATTTCAATTATAAAACAAAGTGTGCTTTAAGGTTGAAATCAAATCAATATGAATTTTTCAATGATGTGTTGTTTAGAAAAAAAATATGAATCGGTATTCTTAAGATGCCTAGAAAAACCTGAAGCTGAAAAGGTCATGCAAGAATTACATGATGGACCAGCTGGAGGACATTTTGGAGGAAGTACCATAGCTCACAAAATCCTCCTTGTAGGTTATTATTGGCCAAAATTATTCAAGGATGTACATGAATATGTAATAAAATGTACAACCCATCAAACTACAACTAGAAGAGAAAAGAAGTTAGCATTATGTTTCCAACCAGTGAACATCCAAGAAATCATTCGAACAATGGGGATTAGATATAATTGGTGAGATTGTTCCTAACTCTTCCAAGTAGAAAAAATACATCCTTACAACTACTAATTATTTTACAAAATGGGTGGAAGCTATCCCCCTAAAGATAGCTAATACATAAAGCATTACGGACTTCATTGATCAGTACATAATTTCCAGGTTTGTCTTACCCATAGCTTTAATGTTTGGCAATGCATCTTATTTCTCTGGAAATACAATGGTAGAATTTTCTTTGAAGTGAGGTTTTAAATTAAAGTATTCAGCTAGATATTATCCACAAGGTAATGGACTAGTAGAATCAACAAACAAAAACCTCATCAGAATCATCAAAAGGACTGTTGACCAAAATCATAGGAATTGGAACAAAGCATTGACATTTTCTCTTCGGGCAAACAAAATTACATAGAAGGCCTCCATTTGGTTTTCTCCTTTTGATTTAGTTTATGGAAAATAAGTTTCTCTCCCCACAAACATAGCAATTCCATCTCTTGCCCTAATGCAATTCATCAATGAAAACCCTTCCTCCTCTGTACAAGCAAGACAATTCCAGATTCTTAAACTAGAAGAAGAATGAGAAAAGGCTAAAGCAACCCACTTCCATCATCATCAATTAGTCAAAGACTCTTTTGATACAACCTCTACTAGTCATAAAACTTTTGAAGTAGGTGATCTGGTTTTGAAACGGGACAATGCACATGACAAAAAGGGTAAACATACAAAATTCCAAAGACTATGGCTTGGCCCTTTCCAAGTCATTGATAAAATTTGTCGGTCAACATTTCTTTTACAAGACATATCAAGAAATATAGATTCCTTGCTCATTAATGGGAAAATTCTCAAGAAATAATTTTCCTATAAGATAACCTCTTCTAATTTTGTAGCATATCCCCTTTAAAATTCTTAGGAAAATAAAATTTAAGTAGTATTTACTTTTGGTTTCTCAAAATAAAATCTTTGATAATATTTTTTATTTTTCACTTCTATAAGTAGGAAAATTTAAAAATAATTATGACATTTGAGTATTAGAGTGAGCCTCATTTCTTTGGAAAAACTTGATCTTTCTGAAATATCTATTCTATGAATGAACTCTTACCTTTACAAAGTATAGATGTGATGTTATCACTCAAGAAAATAATCTTTAACCTAGTAAGCACTTTCTGTAGATCAGTATCATAAAACTCTATCATTATCATCCAACACTCTTAAATGAACCAATGATTCACCCCATCTGATAAAATTTTCCTTTTCCATAGTGTAGTTCTAAAATATAAAATACTTAGAATATAATAAGTCTCATTATGAGCTTGTTTACCATGATCATAGGGAAATAATTAAACTGATATTAGCAAAACTGCATACCAAAACAAGGTAATAGCCAATGATATAATCAATCAAAGGACAGGGGGTCTCATCAAGAGATAGCTTGTTCAGTTTAGTTACAACCAGTCAGTGGTATTGTCATTATTTGGTTACCAAGCCTAGACAATGTCTTTTAAGAAACAAAAAATAAAAAGACAAGATCTAAATGAGATTAGAAGTAAGTGTATATCATTTTGAATTTTGAAAATTCCTTCAAATGGGAGCATGAATCATTATTGGTTAAAAGATAACCCTATCGAGGCTATGATGCTTGCTAGTAGCATAGGCTCTATCTATGATAAATGAGTAAAAAACCAAAAAACAAATTTGTATAAAGACACCTGCTATGTCTCTTTAAAATATTAGTATTGACTGGAGAAGGAATTTGAATTTTTATCACTATAAAGGGTAAAGTAGTTGAGTAAATAGACTAGGTAAGTGATTATTATTATAGAGAAATGTTGTTTACTTTATAACTTACGTAATTATTATTCCTATAAAACTTCTTACTTTGAAAGTTCTAGAAATTTCAGAAAACAAATCAAAGATAACTGGTTCTCCCAAGTGCATCACCAATTGTTGTACTATGAAACAACGCCCCCATTTATGTATGATAATAGCTAATGTTAGACATATAAATGGGGACCCTTTTTAAATTTTTTTAGTCTTTAGAAATTGTTGGCTTATGGGGCCCTAACCTAGGTTTATCGTCAGTTAGCCAAACAAATCCCTACACTACTGGCTCTTTCGGCATCAGCCTATGGAGCACGGATTGGAGTCTCACCTGAAGCAGTATGGGGAGATGTTGGAACCAAGTTTCTACACCCTTGAGATGGTTGTGAGGTCAATTTATTCCACTATACCTACCTACGCACGGGTTGTTTATCCCTCTTATCTACCCTTGAGTAGCTTTGCAAACTATTACAATCGGTTTCCACGCAACCCTAACTAGGGGCTAAAGTCCTTTCGTGCTGCTAAGGCAGTGAACTACGATATCTCCTAAACTACGCTAAGTATCTTACTTATCTTATTGACAGATCTTAGTTAGCTTCAAATAAATAGATGTTCTTACTTTCGTTTACTTAACCAATACAATTATACACATTCGCATATCATAAAGCATTAGAAGTGAAAGTCATACCTGATATAATAAGTACAAAAATAGGAAATAAATATGCAGAAATGGCAGGAAACTTCCCTTTATTAATACTTCCAGATGGTTACAGACACGACTCACCCTACGCACTCAACTGTAGGGGTCCACGCACTCAACTACAAACTACTAGGCCTCTGTGCACTCACCTGCGGAGCCTCTACCTACGCTATGACCCAAAACATAGACTTACACTTTAGAGCTATCTCTCATGCATCTTCATTACTTTGACATTGTCTCTTATTGATTGATGCCTTAACTACTTAGAGCTTCACTCTATTTATCCAATCCCATGGTTCGCGGACCATCAGTATATCTTCTACAGCTGACATTACATTATCAAAATAAGGGCAGACAACCCTATGAATCTTTAACAACTACGTGCTCCACGCCCAAAAAATGCAGAGTCTTTACATTAGAATTACAAAATTGGACCAAAATCAGGGCTCTTAGCCCCAAAACTGCCCTTGGGGGATTCGGCGCCTAACAGGCCCCTAACACAAACATTGTGAATCACCCTCGAGTCACTCTGCAAGTGTGGAGATATTAGCGCAAAGACCTCCAAACTCTGTTTAGATCGTTGAAACTTTTATAATGCATTGAGCGACTGTCTGCTGGACTTCCTCCATGCATTGGTCAGTGCCGTTCCTATTGAACTGCTACCCTGAATCCTCTATTGAGTTTCTTGTAGTTGTGCGAGCTTTGATTCAATGGAGGTTGTAACTGTATAAGCCTCGTCGATCCATGGCTGTAGGCGCACTTTCAATACTGCTTCTTTATGTTGAGTGGCATCCACCTATTCCTTGAGCACCTTTTGAATTTGAATTCGACTATTACCCCCACATTCGATCCATTAATGCTAGATTGGTAGAAGATCTTCAAGAATCAAACCCACAAAGTTTTCCTTAAATGCCTTCCACTCGCTCCATTTGGCCTGAAAACAACCATAAAATCATGAATAATGACTTTAATAGTCACTTTCTAGTAGAGCTACCTGCCAGTGCAGCTGCCTTCGCACTGTCGCAGATCCTATGACACTTTGCATAGTCCTGAAATCGCACATCTCCTGGGAAGTTTAGTTTATAGTCTTGCGCCTCCTTTCAACTGCCTGGAGTGGTAATACCATGCTTCTGCTAGCTAGTTATATCGCTAGGCCACCTCTATATGGCTTCAGATGACTGCCATTCACTTTTCCTAGGAAGGGTGTTAATCTAGGTTGTAATTGATGTCAATACGACAGTAGCAGGGATGGAAAATATTATTGAGATGCTACAATGCCATTAATGAAGATTCCAAGTGAGTAATGAAGAAGTTCCAAGTGTAACTTGATGATATAGGAGCCCTTGATGACCTATGTGATCAATGTCCTTACGTTTGATGATCTTGATGATCTTATGAAGCCATAACCTTAGATGTCCTCACCTCCAATGATCTTGATAATGGAAGACTATACAATGACGATGAAAGATTACATACCACATATAATTGATGACACATCACTATCTTGGGTACATGATGACATTTATGAGCCTAGGAGCCTTGATGAAGAAACCAAACAAAAGTAAGCTCATCCATGAGAAGCCCATCCATGAAAAATGTTGATGTCCTATATTTCTGCACCAAATAACAACGAGTCACATTAAAAATTATTTTTTAGCTCCTTTGAAGAATAATTTCACCATGAGACCCTCACCATCTTGAAGAGAATAATTTTTTCTTTCCAATGAGCTATTACACAGCCCGAAACTCCAAGCAGTTTGAAAGTTATGAATTTTTGAAGTTAAATGATTAAATCTAGACATGGAGCTGACCTGAGTAGCCTACACAAATTGGCCTCCAAACAAGGATGTGTCCTTTCATTTTGTTGTGCGAAAAATACTATTTATTATGGATTTGAGCTCATTCTTTAGCCATTATTTTTGGGTCTGAAGTTCATAATTTGGTGGTAGATAGTAAGGAGGACAGCTAGGAGTATTCTTGAAGACAAGGACAACGAAATACTTGTTTGGGTAATTCTGTGAATTTAATTACAGTGACGTTGGTGTAGTCCTATTAAAAGTGATGTTGGTGCAACAATTAAAGGGACCAGTCATGTTGAAAGTAGATTTGATTACAGCTTAGGCATAAGGGCACAACTTACTATAAGAAGGCATAATTAGAAGGTTTGTTTACTACAAAGAGGCTTATTGCAAGTATTGTAGTAAGTGTTTTGGAGCTACTGTAGGTTGGTGTAGTTGTGTGAAGAAGGCCAAGCTGCTATAGCTAGTTGGGAAATGGTTTAAAGGCCTTGAAACAAGGTTGTAGGGTCTTCTAGGAGCAATTAATAGAAACAACATCATCTTGGAGCAAGGCTGCAACTATGGAAGGAGTGGTGGGCAAGTTTAAGAGGGTTGTAGTAGTGGGTTATTATCCCTAACCAACAAAAACAATTACAACAATGAAACATATCAACAAGCCTACCTTATGAGCAGATATATTCAAATTTGCAGCAGACTTAATTGACCTCTTGTGAAGTAGATCTATTGACACTTTTGAGCATATTTTTTAGGTGATTCTTAGAGCATCTTATTGAAGAATTGATGTGTAGAATTGAGAGCATCTTTTGAGCATTGGAGAAGTTATTAAATTTGTTGCAGTCATCTTGAATTAGCCTTTGAAGAATTTATTAAAGGCCTTGTGGGGTTACATTGAAGATCTAGGATTGTGGAGAGTTCTTGGGGCAGCTTGTGGAAAACCTTCTTGAAGCATAACTTGAATATTTGTAAAAGAAATTTTACTATTTAAGAATATTTTCAAGCAGTGAAGACACCTTGTAGTAGCTGATCTTGAAAGCATTCTGGTAGACATTATTGACCTAGTGATGTATGACTGAAGTCATCATGAGATAACCTTGAAGATCTTGTTTGGGTATGGAGACACCTTCATGTGAAGACAAGGTTGGTGCCTTGTATGATAGGGTTGGAGCCCTAGAGGGTTGAAGTCCTCAAGAAACTAGGTCAAAGCCTGAACCAAATATAGGGTTGGAGCCCTTGAGGTTGGTACCTCAAAATTGACAAGGTTAGAGCCTTCGAAGTCCAGGTCGGTTCTTGGTAAATACAGGTTGGAGCCTAGAAGATTGAGGATTGGTGTCCTTGAAGTTGGTGCTCCTAAACTCAAGGTTGGTGCCTTGGATAATATAGGGTCGAAGCCCTAGAGGTTAGAGCCTCACTAAAGTCCAAGTAGGTTCTTATCACATCCCAAGTTGGAGCCCGGGTTTCTTCATCAAGGGTTGGATCCCTACCCATATTGTACTTGATTCTTTATAAAGATTATATTAATAAAAGTTTTTACTTCTATTGTTCATTTTTGTGTTCTAAATATAAGTGATCTAACTGGTAAAAGTAACAACTGAAAAGAAATACTTATTCACTCCCCTCTCAGTATTTCCAACAATTGGTATCAGAGCCAGTACCTTCACTCAAAGCCTAACATCTTGAAGGTTGATCATTAGAACACAAATGGCAAAACGAAGGAAGAAAGTCTCCAATCCTCCTAAAGATGTGTCTCCCTCAACCACTGAAATTGAAGTCAATCAATTTGTGAAGGCTCCATTATTCAATGGAAACTTTGATATATGGGAGGCAAGAATGAGGAATTTATTAAATACTCAAAGAATTGAAGTCTGAAAATCAGTGATTGTTGATAGCATGATGGATGGAGAATCCAAGGAACATAATACAAGAGCAATGAAAGAAATATTGAATGGGCTACTTGATCTATGAAGGATAATTTTGAAAAAATTTCATCAGCAAAGGGCATATGGGATAAACTTCACGATCTTCACTCAAAAGGAGCATTAATAATGATATCTACTCAAGAAAATGATAGAAAAAAAGAAGGGAAACCAAAGCCCATCACGGAAGTTGAAGAAAAGAGTGATGACATCAAGGCTAAAGAGGACCCAGAGGATGAAGAGAATGAAAATTATTTTGAAGATCACCTCACTAAACTTATGGCTTCCATGGAAGAGATTATCAATTTGAAAAAGGAAAACAAGGAACTTAAGAAGAAAGCACTAGCTGGTGATCAAGACCAAACAAGGAAGGAAGTTGACCTTGTCAAGCTTCAAGTACAAGAAAGAGATGAAGAGATCGCTAAGCTTAAGGATGAATTTCATAAAAATAAAAGAAAGCATCATGCGGAAGTCATATCCATGAAAAATCAATTGGATAAGGCAAAGAAACGGGAAGATACCTTGTTGAGTTACCTTGAACAAAGGCACAAGAGCTTGAAAAAACTTCAAGAAGAGATTGGTCAGTACAAGGTAGAGGTCTCTTATCTCAAATATGAACTATAAGAAGCAAGAAAGTTAGCACAAGGATTTGAGAAGACAATGGAAGCATTGGTAATCATAGAAGGATAGGTTGATGAAGCAAAAAAGGAGAGAAACACCATGATATGCCAACTAAAAGAAAAGGATGAAGTGATTTTCCTACTAAAAATCAAATTTCATCTCTCTAAAAATGAAAGCGCATGAAGTAACAAGGATGATGGAAGAAATGAAGAAGAAACTAGTTATGAAAGATGTAGTGAAAAGTTTAAAGAAGAAATTGTCTTTCTTAAAAAGGAAGTTGACTTGCCGAATAAGAAGTTGAAAAGCTCTCAAACCCTAGATGACATATTAAGTCATCAAAGGTCTCCCCTTGATAAATCAGGTCTTAGCTATGCGGGTGAATCCTCAAGTGAGAATGATAATGCTTCAAACAAAAAGGATGTGAGTAAGCCTGGAAGAAAAGTTGATGCTCCCAACAAAGGCAAGAGTCAAGTTGACATTGGAAGAAATCCTACTCCAAGCAGGAATGCAGATAGTGTCAAGGAGCAAGAACCAATGGTTATCATCAAAGGATCCCAAGGAAAAAATACTTTAGAAGTACATCAAGGAAACCTTATTCTCCTAGGTACCAAAGTATATTTCTTGGTTATTTCTACTCTTGTACAAACTTTGGGCACATGGAAAAAGAATGTAGGGCATATCACAAAGATAAATGTAATAGTCCCCGCCAATATCTGAGAAGCAATTTTGCAAGAAGTCATGAATTCTTATTCATGAACAACATAGAGTGCTTCAAGTGTCTTAACATTGGGCATATGGCACATAATTGTAACTTGAATTGGGCACCTAATAAAGCTAGAACTATGCTAGAAAAGAAAGTTACACAAATATGGAGCGAGAAGCAAATACAATCCAAACATTTCTTGAAATCTCCAGCCAACAACATGTGTTGTTGGGTTGATCCTTGATAACTATTTGATGGGGAGACTCTAATAGAAATAAGACCATGCTTATAGTTAGGGGGAGCTTATGATGATTAAGCATTCTTGCAGAAGCTAGTCATGGATGGATCCTATGAGAACCTTGATGAGTCACACTTTAACAATCATTCGTTGATAAATCATCTCTCGGGAGTAGCTCCATTGAAGAACATGATCTCTTATCTATCTGATGAATTTTTGTTAATATGTATTCCACTTGATCAACTAAGTAGGTAATCTTTCCTAAGCCAGAGGAGGTTGTGTAGGGAAGAGAAGTTGGTTCACCACATGAAGAAATACAAACATATCATGGATCACATTTCCCAAAAGAAGAACACCATGATAGGGGGAGTAACATACCTATGAAGAACTACTATTCATGAAGAAAATAATCAACTCCATAGGGGGATTTCTTGGACACCCCGTTTTCCATTGATTTCAAAGGGGGAGAGAATATTTGAAAGGGCAAGAATATTAGCATGAATGACAAAGGGGGAGATTGTTCATCTAGGTTGTCATTGATGTGAATATGACAGTAGCTGGGATGGAAAATATTCTTGAGATGCTACAATGACATTGATGAAGATTCCAAGTCACTAATGAAGAAGTGACAAGCGTACATTTATTATCTAGGAGCTCCTCATGACATATGTGATGAATGTCCTTACCTTTGACGATCTTGATGATCTTATGAAGCCCTAACCTTAGATGTCCTTACCTCCAATGATCTTGATAATGGAAGACTATACGATGATGATGAAAGATTACATGTTGCATATAATTTATGAAACATCACTATCTTGGGTACATGATGACATTTATGAGCCTAGGAGCCTTGATGAAGAAAACAAACAAAAGTAAGCTCATCCATGAGAAGCCCATCCATGAAAAATGTTGATGTCCAATATTTCTGCACTAAATAATGACCAGCCACATTAAAATTTATTTTTCACCTCCTTAGAGGAATAATCTCACCATGAGACATCCACCATCGTGAAGAGCATAATTTTTCCTTTCCAATGAGCTCTTACACAGCCCAAAACTCCAAATGGTTTGAAATTAATTAATTTTTGAAGTTAAATTATTAAATCTAAACATGGAGCTGACCTAAGCAGCCTACACAAGTTGGGCTCCAAACAAGGACGTGTCCTTTCATTTTGTTGTGCGAAAACCACTATTTATTCGGGATTTGAGCTCATTCTTTAGCCATTATTTGAGGGTATGAAGTTCATAATTAGGTGGTAGACAGTAAGGAGGACAACGAGGATTATTCTTAAAGACAAGGACAACGAAATACTTGTTGGGGTAGTTCTGTGAATGTAATTACAGTGACCTTGGTGTAGTCCTATTGAAAGTGACGTTGGTGCAACAATTAAAGGGACCAGTCATATTGAAAGTAGCTCAGATTACAACTCAGGTATAAGGGCACAAATTACTATAACAAGGCACAGTTAGAAGGTTTGTTTACTACAAATAGGCTTATTGCAAGTATTGTAGTAAGTTTTTTGGACTTGTTGTAGGTTGGTGTAGCTGTAGGAAGAAGGCCAAGGTGCTACAACCAGTCGGGAAATGGTTTAAAGGTCTTCAAACAAGGTTGTAGGGTCTTCTAGGAGCAGTGAGTAGAAACAACATCATCTTGGAGCAAGGCTGCAACTATGGAAGGACTAGTTCGGTAGTTTTAAGAGGGTTGTAGTAATGGGTGTCTAGCCCTAACTAGAAACAACAATTACAACAAAAAAAACAGACCTACAACCCTAACTTATGAGTAGATCTATTTGTAGCAAACTTAATTGACCTTTTGTGAAGCAGATATGTTGACACTTTTGAGCATATTTTTTAGGGGGTTCTTAGAGCAGATAATTGAAGAATTGATGTACAGACTTGAGAGCATCCTTTGAGCATTGGAGTAGTTATTAAGTTTGTTGCAATCCTCTTGAAGAATACTTTGAAGAATTGATTAAAGGCCTTATGGAGTTACATTCAAGATCTAAGATTGTTGAGAGTTCTTGGGGCAGCTTGTGGAAAACCTTCTTGAAGCATAGCTTGAATATTTGTAAAAGAAATTTGACTATTTGAGAATATTTTGAAGCATTGAAGACACTTTGTAGTAGCTGATCTTGAAAGAATTCTTGGAGACATTGTTGACCTAGTGATGTATGACTAAAATCATCATGAAGTAACCTTGAAGATCATGTTTGGGTACCATCAAGAGTTGTGGAGACACCTTCATGTGAAGACAAGGTTGGTGCCTTGGAGGATATGGTTGGAGCCCTAGAGGGTCAGAGTCCTCAAGAAACCAAGTCGAAGCCTGAACTAGATATAGGGTTGGTGCATCAAAATTGACAAGTTTAGAGCCTTGGAAGTCCAAGTCAGTGCTTGGAAAATACAGGTTGGATCATGGAATATTGAGGATTGGTGTCCTTAGAGTCGGTGCTCCTAAACTCAAGGTTGTTGGCTTGGATAAGATAAGGTCAAAGCCCTAGAGGTCGGAGCCTCACTAAAGTCCAAGTAGGTGCTTAGCACATCCCAGGTTGGAGCATGGGTGTCTTCATCAAGGGTTGGAGCCCTACCAATATTGTACTTGATTCTTTATAAAGATTATATTGATAAAAGTGTGTACTTAGTTTGTTCATTTTTATGTTCTAAATATAAGTGATCTAACTGGTAAAAGTAACAATTGAAAAGAAATACTAATTCACCCCCTCTCATTATTTCCCACAAAGGGATCTCCATTCAGCTTAGCCAAATGAACCGCTTCATCATCAGTAATCGCCTTAATAATATACAACCCTACCCAATGCATTCTGAGTTTCTGTGGAAATTGATCAAACTTACTAGTATACAACAACACGAAATCATTCACCTTAAAGGTGCACAACTTAATATGTCGATCGTGCCATGCCTTTTCGTACTGCTTTTGGACCTACTATTGAAACCCAACAAAAAATCATTCTTCTTAGAGCTCATTCAGCTATGTGAGCCTCTCCGTCAAGGCTCTGCGATCCATCATACTTGTGAGTGTTGCTATGCGTAGACTAGACATGATGTATTTCATAGGAATTATGACTTCCACTCCATAGACAAGTCTAAAAAGTGTCTGTCCCATCAACTTCTTGCATGTCATTCGATAAGCCCATAACACTGCAGGTATGCGTAGATCCCAATCACTTCGTCAATCATTGCATACCTTTGTCAGTGTCGTTTCAAGCACTTCATTGAATGCCTCCAGTGTTTTGTTAACATATGGGTGATAAGATATGCTATTTTGACAATACGCTTGAAATTCTTCCGTTAGTGTGTTGATCATTTCGTTTAGAAAGTGTATGCCCAGATCACTCATAAAAATTTTGGCATGTAAATCACATCACTACATGCTCAAAGAGAAACTTTGTGGTAGTCATGACTATACAACCCTTCACCAGCTACGCCTCTACCCAATGAGTCAAATACTCCATTGTAGTGATAATATACCTGACGCCTCTCTTCCCTTGAGGCTGAATAGGTCCTACAAAATCTATTTCCAACTTTTTGAAAGGCTACAATATCGTTTTTGGATTCAAAGGAATTTCATCCCTCAATGATGGCTTACTTGTTATTTGACATACATCACATGCCTTGCAATATGCTTTTGAATCCTGATGAAGGGTTGGCCACCACAAACCTACGCATAAAATCTTCTACACGGTTGCTCTTCCTGCATAATGTCCTCCCGTAGCACCCCCATGAGCATTTGCGAGGAGGCTGCTTCATTCAAACTCGGGTACATACCTTTACAGTATCTCATCATTCCCCATCTTGTATAGATGCCCAACAATGACAAATAAATCTGTCGCACCCACCACTAATTCCTTCTTTTGTTGGACAGAGTAGCCTTCCGGTGTAGTTCCAGTTGTTAGAAAGTGTAGTATATCTTCAAAATGACCATCTGCTATGTACACAACAAAGGGATGTGCATCGTGTAATCCTTCCTCCAAACTAGTAGGTTCCTCACCTGGCTCAATGTGTGATAGGTGATATGGTCCCGCGTTTAATCGTCTAGGCTTCAGAACAACTTCAAAATCATATTCTTGTAACAATAAAATCCATCTGCAGATGTGCCCCCCAACATAGACTTATTGACCAAGTTCTTTAGCACAGAGTGATCCATATACATCTTAAAGTGACCTCCTAGCAAGTAGTGTCAATACTTCTAGAGCACATACACCATAGCTAGTCCCTCGTGCTCAATGGTGGAATAGTTCTTCTTTTCTTTGGATAATCTACGACTGGTGAAGGTGATAGGGTGGTCCAAGCCTTCTCCGCCATCCTGTGTTAGTACTACCCCCAACGTTATACACAATGTGTCAACATGGACATGAAACTCTTTCTTCCAATTTTGGAAGACAAGAATCGATGTAGTAACCATCTTTTATTTCAATATATCTAGGCTTTTCTTACAGTCATCCTTCTAGCAGAACATGACATCCTTCTTCAACAATTTTTCCATCAATGCGGTGATCTAGGCATAGCATTTGATAAACATTATGTAATATCCTGTATGACCAAGAGTAGTGTGCAGTTGTCTCACACTTCTCGGCGCTTCCAAGTTTAGAATCATCGTGATCTTCATGGGTCTACCATTAGCCCTTGTTTGCAAACCACATGCCCCAATAGGTTACCAAAAGGAATGAGAAACCTATACTTCTTGAGGTTGAGCACGATTTGGTATCTTCAACAAGTATCCAGCATCAAGTGCAAGCTTGCTACATGGTGCTTAACCAGCCCAAATATAGTCTAGTCATCAAAATAGACCTCCAAGAACTTATGAATATATTCCTTAAATGTTGCCACAACCATGCGTGAAAAGATGGCCGACACATTCTTCAATCCAAATGACATGACAATATATTGAAAGCAACCTAACTTAGTCTCAATGGTTGTCTTGATCCTATGGTTCGGCGCAATTTTGATCTGGTTGTACCCCGAGAACCCATCAGTGAAGGAGTATGCTTCTTGGCCACCTAAATTGTCCAACACTTCATCCGTGAACAGAGTTGGGAAAGGATCATGCACATAAGCATCATTCAGTTTTCTGAGATCCACACATATCCTTATCCCATCCTTCTTATTCTTCTCTTGCACCACCATTGGGTTTACCCAATCAAACTCTTCCACAGGCTCAATGATTCCTACTGCTAGCATTTTGTTTAGCTCTAAGTAACCTTCTCCTTGTATTTTGGATTTAGGCAGTAAGGCCTCTGCTTAACTGGCTTCACCTCGGGTTTTAACGTGATCTTCATCACTCCTAGATCTCTGATTATCCCTTTCAAATTCATAAACTTGGTAGGGAATAAGTCCTAGTATTCATGGAGCAATTCAGCGACCTTATCCACCGTTGCATCGTCCCAGTAGTCTCCACTTTTCGTGAATTTGGGCTCTGCCTCTGTACCAATGCTTACCTATCTAGTTTTCACTGGCGTAGTTATATCAGGGTTCTCTATCTATATTCATTGATCCTCGCAATGCCCTTCTGTCTCTGGAATGTTAATCTTATGCAGATCTTCATCCTTTTCTTCACTAGTTACATTGTAACATTCCAGTGTGCGACTCAGCTGAGTAGCCCATTCAGGATGTGTTAGGTCTAGAGGATCCTGTGGGATCTTAAAGATGGTTGCTTTCACTTCTTGTAGCTCTTCCTCAATACCTTAAAACCCATCCTCAAATCTAAATGTCATTATGAACCCTTCGCGTAGGATATCCCATTCTCTTGTCCCATGGTGAAGCTCTATTTCTACATACCAATTCATTGGAATAACATCTAGGGCATGACATAATAGGTGAACCCACTCAGGTTGTGGCTTTTCTCCATAATCCTGTGTCCACTTGGATAGATGTGCATACATACCATTTTGTCCATCGTACTTGTCTGTTAGTCACATATTAGGCTCTGCAAATCATGTTCACATCATTTTCCTAGATTTGCACGAATCATCAAAACTTCCGTTGTGCGTACCCCACCATCTTGCGGGTGTAGTGCATAGTGCCCAATCCAAGGCTTGGAAGCATTGTTTTTCTGGCACCTCTCTTTCAAATGCATCCAAGAAGACATCGAACTCATTCAGTCGATCATAAGTAGGCATATTTCTTACCTTTGATGACACACAATGCAATGACCTGGTCATCATATTACAATTCAGTGTAGTTACTTCATGTAACCGCTTCTGTCGTCATTCTATTTCTTCATCAGAATCTGAAGTGTAGGAGCTCTCATGCTCCTATGTAATATTCCCATCCATGGTGGGATTTACCCAGTCTTGGTCTCGTGAAGTTATCTTATATATGCAGTCCATATCGTCGTCTCTCTCATAGTCACGGATCAGTTTTGTATAGTGCAATGCTTCACTAGGGTCCAGGGGTATTATTGCACATAGTGGTTTCTTTTCAAAGATCTTTTTTTTCTTCTTCATATTGATTAGCCATTTCATATCAATAGCCCAGTCAATTCCCAAGAGCGCGGGGTAGGGATTTATATTATCAACAGTCTCTATGACATCAAAGTTTGCCAGCGCACTCGCTCGTTCCATATCCATGGTTACTCCCTGCAACCGCCTCATGGGTACTATTTTTTGCTGCTTCACTATCCTTAGCTGAATCAGAGAACATTTGCATCTGATCAAGTCATTCTAGATTTGGGATTAGACGTGAATGTTTTATGTTTTGATCTTCCTCGTGCGGCTCAGACTTCATCATCTGCAATTTCTGAGTCAGGGGAGGTGATAGCACTCCTTTGTCACATATCCTAGCTATAAATGTAGGACAATCTTCCATCTCATGATCAAACATCCTTCAATACTTGCACGACGAGCCATTGGATTAGTGCAATCACGGGCATAGTTTCCTAGCCCTCCGCAATTGCAGAAAATAAATTGTTCATGACCTCTACCAGCTCCTCCTTTGCCTCGGCCTTGTCCACACCATTCCTACATTCTAGTGAAGGGGTCGTGTTTTGGCCTAAACCTTGTAGGCAGTTGTTGTATTCATAATCAATTCATAGCTTCTGTAAGTACACTCATCATGTCCCACCAACCTACAAAAGTTGTAAAATAACTGTTGCAGAGTTTGTGTATACTTATGTAACAAGTAACAATTGTCCATGGCATGCTTTCTGGCTACCTGACAGATAGTGCACCATAAATTAGGCACTGTACTAGGTCTTGCTTGAGCTTTCGACCTTAGTGTCATTGGTCCTCCTCCTGCAAGGTAATTCATAAAGACCAGGCAATGGTCTTTGTCATGACCATGACTCTTTCATTTCACACACCATACTTCTTTGTGCACTTCTGGTTGAACTATCTTGTCCTGTTCCACACTCTGCATCTCAAGGCATCGATTATTCAGTTGTGCATTGATCTTCTAAACTCCTAGGTTAGGATCCTACATCGGGGTCTCATGAAGCCTCATGGCAATCTCCAAATCCTCTGCCTAAGTTGTTATCTTCTGCTACGATAACACACTCCTTAAATGTGGTAGTAGTGAAGCTACAAACCATTTGCGATGTTGTCCATCTATCAAATTCATTTTGGCTTCACGGATCATACATTTTAGCCTCTCATCTAGTTCCCAAGGAGTCTTGGCTGGTAGCATTGTGATCTCTTTGAATCCCAAAGGAAACTGCACTTCAGATTTAGGCCTGGTAAATTCCCTATTTAGCATTGTTTAGATATCTGCGACCTTCACATTCGGATTATTGTTGGAGTACTTAATATACTAGGTTAGCGCGTGATCCTGCAGCGAACTAACCAGTGTTTCTTTCTTTATATGGTCATCTGTAACCCCTTGCGCTTCCTATACAACGAACCAAAATTCGTCTGGATCCTCATTTCCTAGACCTTTGAACATAGGCAACTTCATTGTGTTTTCCATATTGAATCGTGGTGGTGGTGGATTTGGTACGGGTGAATGTGGAGGTGATGGTGGTGAAGACGGAGGTGATGTGGGCAGAGGTGGTATTTGTGGAAATCCCCGTCTTATCAACTGAATAACACTTCACGTAGAGACCTTCGCAAGCTCTTCCTCATCTCCTGATGGAGGTGAAATCAAGGGGTTATGCTCTGGACCCTTATTTCCTTCATTTCTATAAATTCTCCTGCTTCTCGTAGACCCAAACATCAAGGTAACTACATAACCCATTTTTCACACAATAGCATTTTAATCCAAGTATTCAAATATTTTACGTACTTACCTCATGGTCCTTTGAGAAAGCATCGCTCTGCCTCACTATAGCTAACTTAGGTGTCGATCACAAACTTAGTAATGAATCCTCCTATAATGTAATCAAGACAATGGTCAACAGTGCGTGCGATCGTATCCTCTGTTAGGCTGCTATACTACTAGTGCAACCCCTTATTGTTATTAGTACAACCCACTTATTATATTTATGTACCCATGTAGTGCCCATATTGTTACTATTGTGCCTCACAGAAGACCACTATTGTTATTATTGTGCCCTTACATTATTATTGTTATGTCATCTCTGATTATGTTATGACCCCTTAGACTCCTATATATAGAAAGGAGGTCTTTTCATTTGTATCATCCAAGAATTGTTCATTTTTGTAATGTAAAGTAGGTTTCCCCCTCAAAGAGGATGAATTCTAAGGCGTTGATTTGTCTTTTCTATCTTTTTGTGAGCTGGTTTCATAACATCAGCCCTTTCATTAGTTATCTGAGGGTATGAAATGGGGAGTTTATATAGATTTGATGGAGGGGAAATGGATCCTCTTATGGTGGGAAAGGCCTTATCCCCTTTGTTTTATTCCATCTTAATAGGGGAAAGGAGCCCAAACAGACTCTCTTGGCTCTATCTTGCTCAACCATTTACCAGACTTCCATTCACGAAGCTTCTAGAGATAGAAGCTTTGAATCCATTTTTAAAAACTTGCCAAAACAGGGTTGGCGCAAGTGATGAATGGCTCATTTGTGCCATTCAGTGCCAGTCCTAGTTTTAAACTCTGCAAATAGGCGTAGGGGAAGAACTTAGCACTAGTTTCGATCTTGAAAACTAAGCTTGAAGGAAGAATCTTATGAAATGATGAAAGAGGAAAATGTTCTATAGATGAAGAGGGATGTAGGGATATGTTCCTCAAGGAAGGGAAACATATGAGGGTCACTGTAGAGGTCCTCCAAGATCGAGGAATGGGGAGTATAGGGAATGCTTTGTAACAAGGTTGTGCTCAGAGATGGAACAAGAAATTGTAACAATTTCTCTATTCAACTGATTAATGCAAATAGGTTTGAGGGGTTTGTCCCATTTGGGTTCCCCTAGAAATCACTATGTACTTGTGGTTTCTCTTGTTGCATGTCTATGCATGTTTTTCTAAATTATGATTTGCATTCCACATATCAGTAGAATATAATTTGTGTCTCTTGTTTTCACTTTGAAATACTTATTATTTGCAATTTCTATCAAATTTGTACATGGTATCAAAGCCCTGAAATCACATTAGAACCAATATTTCGAAGTTTTCTCTTGGGAATTTCAAATTGTCATCTTCAATGCAACAATTTGTTCTTCATAATTAGGACAATGTATTTCAATGGACTAAGATTGTGTTATGAAACCATCTCACAAAAATAGACAAAAGATAGTTGAACGCCTTAGAATTTTAGCCTCTTCGAGGGGGCAACCTCCTTTACATTACACAAATGAACAATTCTTCAATGATTCAAATGAAAAAACCTCCTTTCTATATATAGGAGTCTAAGGAGTCACAATATAACCCAACCGACCTAGACAATAATAATATAAAGCATAAGAATAACAAGTAAATTCTATGGGGCACAATAATAACAATATGGGACAATAGGGGCACAACAATATTAATAAGGATACAAACTACAATAGTGAATGGTAACAATAGTATTATAAACCTTAACATGCCCCTCTCTTTCAAAAAAAGTGTTGTTCTCAACACTTGAGTTAGTTTTGATGCTTTTGTATAAATATTCTCAAGTCCTCCCATGTGGAATCTTCAGCGGATAAGTTCTTCCACTTGATGAGATACTCCAAAATTGATCGATTTCATAGCTGTCGAGTTCTTGTTTCTGTGACTGATTCCGGTTCCAATATAATTTTTGCTTCCTTGTCAAGTTCTAGCAATATTTTTTGAACTGGTAGCTTGTTGCTAATAACCTTCTCTAAAAATGAAACATGGAAAACTGGGTGCACTCGAGAAGCTGCAGGAATCTCCAATTTGTATGCCATAGTACCAGTATTTTTCAACACCTTGTATGGACCATAATACTTTGGTGATAATTTATTATCCTTATTATCTTGCTTGAGGCAAATTTTTTTATATGGTTGTAGCTATACGAATACCCAATCACCTACATCAAAACTTCTTTCACTGCGATGTTCATTCGCCTGTTGTTTCATTCTATTTTGTGCCAACATGAGGTTATCCTTTAAGAGTTGGAGGACTTGTTTTTTATGCTTGATGTGATGTTCCACTACTTGAACCTTAGAATTTTCTCTTAAATATGATGTGATGGATGGTCGCTGATATCCATAAAATGCCATAAATGGGGTCATTTTTGTTGCTTTATGGAAGGAAGTGTTATACCACCATTCAACCAGAGGCAACCATTTGACCCATTGTGTTTGTTTATCAAATACAAAGAAACGAAGATATCCTTCCAAACATTTGTTTACTATCTTACTTTGCCCATCAGATTGAGGATGATAAGATAAACTATGAGCTAACTGAGTACCGAGACAAGAAAATAATTTTGTCCAAAAATTTCCAGTGAAAATGGGATCTTTGTCACTTACAATAATCTTTGGGTTTCCATGTAGCTTTTGAATAATTTCCATAAATGCAGTAGAAACTGTACTGGCTTTAAATGGATGTGATAATGCACAAAAGTGTGCATACTTGGTAAGTCTATCAACTACCACCAGATGACACTCTTTCCCTCAGACTTGGGTAAACCTGTGATAAAATCCATTGAAACCTCCTCCCAACATTGTCTTGGAATGGATAAAGGTTGTAAGACCCGGTGTCTTAATTGTTTCAACTTTATTTTGTTGGCAAACCAAAACATTCCGCCACAACGTTTAAATATCTGATTTAAGGCCATCCCAAAAAAAATCCTTCTTAACCCTGTGGTAAGTTTTTAAAAATCCTGAGTGCCCTCCTAAGGGAGAAGTGTGCAATTCCATAAGAATCTTTTGTTTTATTTGGAAATTCTTACAGAGGTATAAGCGATCTTTGTACCATAACGAATCATTTTTCCAACTAAATGTAT
>APFE030088995.1:61321-100682 GCA_000404065.3 Pinus taeda
TGCTATTATTGTGCCCTTACATTGTTATTGTTATGTAGGCTTTGACTATGTTATGACCCCTTAGAGTCCTATATATAGAAAGGAGGTCCTTTCATTTGTATCATCCAAGAATTGTTCATTTATGTAATTTAAAGGAGGTTTCCCCCTCGAAGAGGCTGAATTCTAAGGCGTTGATCTATGTTTTCTATCTTTTCTTGAGTTGGTTTCATAACATCCTCCGATGCTTCCAACTTTCGCACTAGCTCTAGGGTCCACACAATAGGACCGTCAAGCTTCCACCTTCCTTGACCATCCACTAGCTTCGTGATCCACTCGTATAGCTCAGTAGGGAAGGGCGCGAAAAATATTTTGTGGATCTCTGGATATGGATAGCTCTCTAGCCATTTTTCTTTTGATAGTTGCGGGTTTTTGTTCTCGAGTGCCACAAACTCGTGAATTATTCTGCCCAACCAACCTTTGATTTCTTTCTGAATTGGATTTTGGTGATATGACATCACACATCTCTCATGCGGATTCCGATCCTGGAAACAAAAATTTTTTTTGGCTTATGGGGGCCTAACCCAGGTTCAAATTTAGATAGCAAAACAAATCCCTACACTACTGTCCCTTTCGGCATCAACCCATGGAGCACGGACTGAAGTCTCACCTAAAGATGTATGGGGGGTGCTGGAACCAAGTTTCTGCATCCTTGAGATGATTGTGATGTCATTTTATTCCAACTATACCTACCTTTGCACCGGTTGCTTATCCCTCTTCTCTACCCTTGAGTACCTTTGCGAACTATTATAATTGGCTTTCGTGCAGCCCTAACCAAGGGTTGAATTCCTTTCGCGCAGCCCTAACCAAGGGTTGAAGTCCTTTCGCCCTGCTAAGGTAGCAAACTACGATATCTCCTTAACTATGCTAAGTATCTTACTTATCTTATAGACAGATCTTAGTTAGCTTCGCATAAACAAATTTTCTTGTGTTTACTTAACCAATACAAGTATACACATTCACGCATCATATAAGCATTAGAAGTGAAAGTCATACTCGATATAATAGATTCATAAACAGGAAATAAATACACAGAAATGACAAGACACTTCTTTTTATTAATACTTCCAGATGATTAGAGACTCAACTCACCCTACACACTTAGCAGCAGTGGTCCGTGCACTCAGCAGCGGACTACTAGGCCTCTATGCGCTCAGCTGCAGAGCCTCTATCTATGCTACGACCCAAAACTTAGACTTACACTTCAGAGCTATCTTGCATACATTTTCATTGCTTCAACATTGTCTCTTATTAATTGATGCCTTAACTACTTAGAGCTTCGCTCTATTTATACAATCCCATGGTCCGCAGACCATGGATAAATATTCTACAGCTGACATTACATTATCAAAATAAGGGTGAACAACCCTATGAATATTTAACAACTACACGCTCCGCACCCACAAAATGTTGAGTCTTTATATTGGAATTACAACATTGGACCAAAATTTGGGCTCTTAGCACCAAAAATGCCCTTGGGGGATCTTGCACCCAACAGAAAATAAATCCTAACTGTAAGAAATCACCTTGAAAAAACTCTTACAACCACCCAAGTTTAGGATCCCCATCGCAAATCACAAATTGCATATTTCCATGTGATAATCATAAACAACTTTAAAAAGTTGTGATATGTAATCAAACCTCTCACTGCGACATACCAAGAAAAACACCTTAAGAAATCACAATCACATTTCATGAAAGTTGAAAGTAAATAAGACCTACCACAATGTCATCCGCCAACAATTTGCGAAATGCGATATTGCGATATCCGCAATTGCATTTCGCATTATGAAGAGGTAACACTATATAAAATTGTTTTAAAAATTGTGATGCATGAATCAAGCAACAGGCGTGGGAAGTAACTATGTTTTAAATATAATAATGAATGGTTTGACAAGGTAATTAATATTTAGTGGCCTAAGGGGAGGTAATGATTTTGCAAGTTATGGCTAGTTAATGCTAAATATCTCATTTGAAATCCTCCAACGATTCAAATTATTTTCACAAAACTTTCAGCCTTAATCACCCAATATTGTATGTGCTGATATATCTCGGCCATTACGAGCAAGCTACAAAAGGTATGTCATTGCAAAAGGTGATGCCAAAATAGAAAAAGCTGAGGATTACAGAGTCCGAGCTTACAGAAATTTCTTCTATATTCTTTGATATGGTCTATAGTGCTGACGTGGGTGCAACAACTTGGGAGGTGATATACAATAGGCTTCAGGATGAGCATCCCAAGATTATTGTCACAAGAGTGACAACTGACTCAATAAGACCTTCGAGACTCCAATTCAAGGATGCCACCTATTATTTTCTTCATAGGATAGGAGAGAGAGCTAAAATCCTCCCATACACTAATATGATTAGGTGGGTGGTGAAAAAAATCACCATTGAAGATAGGAAATTCAGGAATTTGGGAATGGAACTCATGGGGTAATTCTAAGCAGAGGACTTGAAGCAAATGTACCATATACCTGATCCTCATGATATATATGATAAGGCATATGTGGCAAACTTCACAAAGAAGAACGAACAATCCCTCAAGATGATTCAGGGTTGGAGAGTATTGGAGAGCAAGTTCAAAATTCATAAATTAGGTATGTATCCTATAACCTCTTTGGAAAACCCCTACAACTATGCAACTATTATGTTATGTAAACTATATGGGTTACCTAATAATGGTAAGTTTTCCATAGAATGGATTCGTATGATTGATGCCTGTGTTAATTCCCACATCATGAATTGGGCCACCATCCTATCAATAACCTAGCCACCATCATCACTGAGTATCGACAGAAGAGATCCTCCTTTCCAGAGAACCTTCCTCCATTCTATTTTAGTGCCCAGATTATGGATGCCATGTGCTTTTGCACTAAATTTCTAATCATGGGTTGGAAATGGACATTGCAGGACCCCTACCCTATCCATATCAGCCATAAGAAAATTTGGGAATCCCATTATGTGCCCCATTTCTATAAAATATGTCAAGCTGTTATTTTTTTGCTGTACCAATTAATTTTCAATAAGAAAGACCCTAGGTTTTCCAAACAAGTTTCTACTAACCTTCTAGCTATCAACAAATATTTTTTTGAAGAATGGTTCACCTACATTAGGGTTTTTGGTAGCACAACAAACCCACATGTCCTCCCTCTGTATATTTCTCATAAATTGTCAGCAAGAGAAATAGCCCACCAAACCGTGGGAAAAGGCCTGGCCAAATTTCTCAAAGAAAACAAGAAATTGCTATGGTCATCTTTTCCTATCAGGTGTGGCTATTTTCCCTTAGAAAATTTTACTCATGTGATAAAGGAGTCAGTAAGCCTGGAAGGTATCAGGCTCTATAATTTGGCCAAGAGGCAATTTGATCTAGACAAGATAGAATATAATGTCAGCACTTCAGTAAAGATCAAGCCTTATAACCATGAGGCTAATAATTTTGGAGACCGTTTACAGCCATTTCAACCCTTTGAACAATCATTCGAATGGGCGAGGACAAATCTAAGTCCTGGATATTTTTAGAGCTTTCACGAGTTAAAAAACAAAAGGATCGAGGTAATCCCACTACGTTTGTTGAAAATCGAAGACAAGCTTACCCCTAGTGTGACTGTCAACAACGAGGCACCTGATTCTAGCTTAGAGCCTCATGCAGATACATGGAAATAACTGAACATAGAGAATGGCCAAGACATTGAGACTACTGCAGAATCCAACAGGAAATTAGCTGAAAAATAAGGTATGAGTACCCCACACAAAGACATTGTTTCAGAGATCAAAAGTAGCATTCTAGAGGAGGAATGGAATCAATTCAATAAGAAACTACAAGACACTCCCAAGACGATAGATGCCCAGGAAACTATAGAGTATCAAACTCCTCTACTTGTTCAGAAGAATACAGGCTCTGAACCAATGTACGAGCAAGTGATGACGTCTAAGGAGACTGAAATCATCCTCGCTCTGCCTGCATTGGAAATTGTCTTGAAGGTAATGAAAATCCCTCCTCTTGACGTATTATACAACCCACTACACAAGGCTATAGTACAGAGACAGAGGAAAAGGAGAAGGATTGAAACACCTCAACTCCTTCCAGGGAAAGAGGAAATGGAGATAGTTTGGTAGGATGCCCCTTCCAACCCAGCTGAAAAACTTGAAGAGAATGTCATAGTTTACATGAGCATATACAACTGCTACAATGGACAAGGCTACCAAAATATCTTTTTTGTTGAATGAAAAAGAAGAAAATATTGCACAGCTCGAGTAGAAGCTTGAAACAAAGAGGGAAAGTGTGAACAGTTAGGCTGCTAAGTAGCTATCCCAATTGCAACAAAGCATGGAGATGATGAAAATAAGCCATGAAGCAGACATATCGGTTAAAAGTATGCAACTCCAAGAGTTGCTGCAAGCCATGGAAAGGTATAAAGATGTTCCTACTATTGAAGAATTTATCAAAGAGGCGTTAGAGCTTAATTCTCCCTTATTAATGCAAGAAGAGCAATTTTTCCAAAATATGTCACATATCGTGCCTTATCTGATCACTAGTGACCAACTAACAGATAAAATGATTGACCAGAGAACTGAGTTTACTGATCTGAACACCAGAATATCAGATTTCATTGAATGACAATAAATATGTAATGCCCCATTTAAATCTTATCCTGAAAATTTTATTAATGTTTACATTATCTAAAAATATTGAGAAATATTGGTCTAATATAAATTTCATGATTTATATTATTCTAATTCACAATTATTGAATCTTAGGTAGGATACGGTCTCCTTCAATTATTTTAAATAATATATGTATTCATCTCACATTCCCCAATGTACCCTCACATTTACTAGGGAGAAGACATGGTCCTCTCCATTTAATTACATCTCACATTCTCCAATGTACCCTCACATTTACTTGGGAGAATACATGGCCCTCTCCAACTCATTATCAATATATATATATATTCATCTCACATTCCCCAATGTATCCTCACATTTACTAGGGAGAAGACATGGTCCTTTCCATGTAATTGCATCTCACATTCCCCAATGTACCCTCACATTTACTTGGAATAAGACATAGTCCTCTCCATTTGATTATCAATATATATATTCATCTCACATTCCCAAATGTACTTTCAGATTTACTTGGGAGAAGACATGGTCATCTTCCATTAATTTCGTAATTTTATATTCATGTCACATTTCCAAATGTACTCCCAGCTTTACTTGGAAGAAGAGACGTCAACTATAAGTATGGATGAGAAGTTAATGGCATTAATGAGAGGTGGTTGAGATGGAAAAGAGAGGGAGGGTATAAAAAGGGAAGGGGGAGGGGAGAAAAGGGGATTTTGGGTCTTGCTTATGATTATGGGGTTGGTTGTGATTTTAGGATTTGTTGTGATTTGGAGACCTTAGGAACCTATGGAGGTTTCTTGGGTTGTCGAGAGGAGGGAAACATTGTTCATCTTGGTCTCGATCATTCATCTTGGACACACACACACTACATCTAGTTGGACTTAGACTCAGGGGGATAGGGAACCCATGTAGATTTCTTGGGCTAGGGATTATTTCCTAGTTGGATAGGAGATAAATCCAGTTGGGTTAGTCACGAAGAGCGTTCAGCAGGGGCAACAACTCAAAGGCATCTCGACCAACCACCGATACAGGTATTCCTCTATAGATTACTCACGTAAATTTATTAAAATCAAATTTTCACTATAAGTTATAAGGATTAGAATGTAAATGGTAAAATTTTCATTGTTTAAAAGTCTTGTAAGAAAGTAAATTATTGTCTCTTATTGCATTTAAAATTCTTTAGAATAATATTTATATCCCTTCTCATGCATTTAGAGAAGGGTCTAGAATTTTATCAGAAGCATTTCCAAATAATGCACTATTGTAAGTTTGAGCATGTTTTGGTGAAATAACGGAACATGATCATTTCTTTTAAATATCAGACTACTTCCCTTTGTTGATGCACTTTTGTATACGTGGAATATAATTTTGTCTGAAGAAGGAGTTGATCTATGTCATTAGTCAAATGAGAAAAGCCTCACATATATGGTACTTCTATCTTATATGATTATCCATGTTTCTGTGTAATTAGTGACAACACTTTATTTTCCTGAATTATATATGAGATATGTTTTTTCTCTTAAAGCATTAACTGCACTATTGTATGATGCCTAGCTAAGATTACATCTATATCTATATATATATATAATATATATATAATATATAATATAATTATATATATAAAAATTTATATTATATATATTATCACATATGTGATTTAGTTTATACATTTGTTTGACTAACTATTTAGTCAAAGAAATTATCTTTACACATTATCATCTCTGTTTTATGCGTGATTGATCTTTACTATCACATGTCAAGGAGATATCTTTGTATATCACATATTATATAGAAATACACGGTTTTATATTAGACTAAGTTAGCTAGAGATATGCATGATAAAATAGGTCATTCAAGTTATCATTATTTTATTACAATCACTCATAAGCCACCCACTCTCATTTTAAAACCCATAATAGGAAATTGGTCCCATTATCCCTAGTCGGAGCCACCACTTCAAATGGAAAATGACTTGTCTTAAGGTCCGAGCCGAGTGGTTATCCCCCATGTTGGAGTATCAGAAATCTGAGGGTTCAACAAAACCTAAGATGAGAAAATCTAGGTCTGATGTGTAATATTTATGAAATAAATTAATTAATTAATCACTTGGAAAAGTGAGACACCAAGAGATGAGATTCTTGCCAAATTCCACTGGTGAATGGGATTAGATAATTATTTCATGGTAAAGCTTCTATATTTAATTCTAGATACACTAGATGGATTGGAGATAAATATCCATTAAGAAAAACATAAAATCTTTGTGGGAGAGAAAGGCAAGCTTTCATGAGGAAAATCCTCATGGGAGAGAAAGGCGAGCTTTTCTGAGATAAGCCTAGGCAAATGGATAAAAAAGATCCATAAAAGTAGGATGCTACTAATGGAAACCGTATCGTGAAAGAGAGTACTAAATACCCATTGCATAAATCAATAAGAGGTAGTTGATCCATGGCAAGAACATATTCTCGCGGGTGAACTAGAAGAGTCAGTTCTAGGTTGGGTGGTGGTGTTCCATTTTTCAAGTTGTGTTCATCTAGTCGGATTCACTTGCTTGGAATATGTTGTATGTTTACTCATTACTTTTATGTTGTTATATCATTAATCTCAAATATATGGATAATTTAGTTATCAAATGATGGAATTCTTATGCATATGACACTTATTGCATCCAAGTGTAAAGTTAGTGGTACAAGCATCGTAGGTGTTACACACCATTTTGTCAATGTCCCTGTACTCCCTGTTCCTTGATCTTGGAGGACCTCTACAGTGAACCTTGCATGCTTTTTCACTCCCATTATGTCCCTCTTTATGAGAAAATCATTTCCATTTTGCACCATTTCCCTTGAAACTTCTGTTTTGCCCAGTTTACAAGGCCGGTGCTACTGGCCTTTGTCTTGCCCATGCCGATGTGCAGAGATTAACAATATTCTCCGTGCCAACCAGTGTGACTGAGCTGTGTTCCATCACACCGGTCCTACTATGGAATGTTTTCTAGATTAGAGCTGAAGCTTCCAACTCTAGAAGCTCCATAATGGAAGTCTGGTAACTATGTCAAGGGGTAAGTCCTTCTCCCATGAGAAGAGGATCCATCTCCCATCCATATTTCCTATATAAACCTCCCTTCTTCCCAAGCACAAACTAGTTAGAGTTAGAATGTTGGCTGAGTGTGAGTATACTATTTTGATTAGACAAGCAAGCTATTACTAGTTGTAGCCATCTAGTTGTGTCATGGAGGTGTGTTTGGTTTGGAGTAAAGTCTAAAGGGAAGAGCCTTTAAACTAGTGTTGTTTGAAGCCATCATGGGATGCTAGAAGAAGTGTGTGGGAACCTAGTCTTATCAAGGGAAGACTGGGACGTCAAGACAAATGGTTGTAATCTCTCTCTGATATTAATATATGAAACTATTGATTGAGTTCCTACATGTTTTGTATTATTACATATGCGTGTCTTAATTCTTCTTGACTCATTAAGTACGTTAAATTTCAATGTCTATTATTATGTTTGTGTGTTGTTTTTGTTTAATTTTTTTTAAGAGCTTGAAAAAGGAAGTGAGAGATTTCTGGAGGGAGCAAGTGAGGAAATCATCAAGCTGGATAAGCAACCAAGAGGTAGGCCCTCTTGATTGATTCTAACTAAGGAAATCTTCCATAGAATGTATCTGTTGTGGCTAGACCCATTATTCGGCTAGAGAAATTTTTTCATGTCCGCACCTATAATTTTACTTCACCACAAATTGGCAACTCCACTGGGGATCCAATCCTTTTGTTTTTCTTGGATTTCATGATTTCATGAGAACTTTTCTAGTTTCACATTTTCCCTTTAGTTCTGCTTATTTTCTCCTGTTTACTGGTATGAATCTAAAATTCATAGTATCAGATTTGGTCCCTATTTTCAATTTTTTTTTGTTTTTCCTTAGCTACCATAATTAGTACACTTCATCCACTGACAGTCGCATTGACCAGTGCGAGTTGCTAAGAAGCAATTGTGCCGACCAGCCTCTGGAACTTGTTTTTAGTTAGGGAGTCGCGCTGACGCCTGCAAGTGAAGATTAGGGCTTGACCCCAATCTTGGCCAGTGTGTTCTGCTCTTGTGGTTTTGACCCCATAAGCCTTTTGGATTGTCTTCTCCCTAATTAGAAAGCTTCATTTAGATTTTTTTGTGTGCTTGTTTGGTATAGTCATCAACGCTAGTTGTAGTACTGGTAAGTCATGCCAAACAACACTACTTTTGACCCAAAAGTCGCTCTAGTCTCAGGGGTAAGAAAAAACTTAGAATTTCTCCCATTCCAGTGCCAGCCTGTCTTGACCCTCAAACTCTCTTCTTCCTCCCAAAAGTGACTAGGATGCTTTGTTTTCAATTGAATGAGTAAAAGAGTATTGTTTGTTCTCTTATTTTGAGTGTCTCTTTTCTCTTTCCGAGCATAGATTACATTGCTTGGTTTGTCAATTGAAACATTTAGGTGTTTGTTTTGTTTGATTAAAGGAAAAAATTTATTTTATTTTCATTTATCATAATTTGGATTTGTTCGGAATTGTGAAAGTTTTAATTTAAAGTGTTTTATGTGAAAGATTCATTTTGCATCATTCTAGTTTACTTAAGCAAAAATATTGCATTAGTAGCATTATTGAGAAACTAGAATTGCATCATGATAAGCATTGGAAATGAAATCAAACTTCTTTTGTTGTTATAGGAATATTAAGTGCATTTAGGAGATTTATTTGTGAAAGATTTCATTCTTCGATTGTTGCATTAATTTTGTGCTCTCCATCTCTCAATTAGTGATAACTTTCATCGAATACAGAGATCTATTTTCTCATATAGCTACATATAGGAGTTTTCAGATGACAATGGTAGGGCCTTGTAATTGAAACCTAATTCAAGATCAACGATCAAAATTTATTGAATTAACCTAAGGAAGCATTGAAACTTAACGTTCACATTTAGTGGTCTAGGCTAGAGACATGTTTCAGCATCTTTAAACCTAGCAATTGTCGTTTTCTTTGACAATAGACAACGCTAGTACAAATTTGTGCTCGCTGTACCATCGAGTATATAATGGGAGACCCCACTAGGCCTCAATCCTTTTATCCTTAGGAAGCTGGGTCAACTACCTTGAAAACATGATACACCAAACACAACTTTTGGGGAGATTGCCTGCTCCTACTTCTTGGTTCGTCGGGAGGTATTCTACGTTTACGGTTGCCTAGTAATCCTCTTTACCTAGATTGTCTATAGCAGTCACTTGATATTTTTGACTCATGAAATGTGAAAGATCGTTCAAGCACTTGTCTTTTCGAGCTTTTTTCCAATCGAAAGTGATAGGGTCACCTTTATCCTTTTCACGACTCTTAAAATATGAAAAGGAAAAGTTTTGTTTCAGTGTCTTAAAATTAACTTCCCACAAAGTATTCTTGGTTAAAGTTATCTTTCTTAGTGATTCTTTAGGGTCGATTCCAATGGCAGCATTTCTAGAGTCCACCAGTCAAGGGATCCCCTTGGATGGGAATCCTAGTCCTTATCCTTCTTTTGGAAATGTTGGTGCTCCTTATATGGAAACGTTGTCCCTTCCTAGGCTAACCATTGGTCTACTTGTCTAGTTTTTTTTTACATCGGTGGTTGCGAGTGTCCCAACTCTTGTCTAAACATCTCCTTCATTTGAATCACATTACGATGATTCTAAGGTTGAGCTCTCGCCTTCTTCCCCCATTTCTTCACCCTCCTCTTCTACTTCGCCTGGTGAAAGTTTCAACTCTAGTAACCAGGAGGCTAAGAAGAAGAAGAAGAAGAAGTCAGATAAGCAAAAGGCTAACCATGCAGCTATTGTTCCAAATGCGCCTCCTGTAGACAAACCTTCTAATCCTCCATGGAAGGTTAGATTCCCTTGCAGGTTGTGTAAGGGTGACCATATCCTTTGAGACTGTCTTGGTGTCCCCAGAGTCTTATAGGCATGGTCTCAAAATTTGGATCGACCATCCCCATCGACCTATGGAGATCATGTCGATGCTGCACCCTCAGATAGTGATGGTAAGAAGAAAGGGAAGATTAGATTCCCCTATAGGTTATGTGAAGGAGAGCATCTATTTCACCTTTGTCCTTTTATGCATAAAGCTTCCAAATTTTTGGAAAACCTTGGAGCTCCTCAACCCCACCTTCCTATTGGTTATTAGAGGCTTTCTTCTAGCCCTCTCTCAGTTGGTTAAGAGATTGAATTGGATTCTTCTCTAGTCCGTCCTGCTCTTCCTAACCAAGACTCTCTTGTGTCTATTCCTATCCAACCATTGGTCAAAAAGAGTGTCGACTTGGTTTTGCCACCAGTTGCTCACTCTGTTCCAGAAGAGAGTGGTGATCATACTGCTCATGTTCTTCTCGTCTCCTCAGATTCTCATGAATCGATGAGTGACCTTGCCACCCAAACTATTTAGGAGAGTCCTTCTTCTATTCCTACAGAGCACGGGGGAAATAATATGATGCCCCCACAAAGTAGTTTTGTTGTTTCTTTCAATTTGAGTCACTTGACTACTTTGTGCCTCCCATCTTATGTGCCTTTCCAAATCATAGTACAAGCCTATAATATGGTATTACCTGACACTATATTAGATGAAGGTGCGTCTGTTAGCATCATGTCATCTACTACTTAGCAAGCTTTGGGTTCCCCAAAGCTTGTGCCTATGACCCAGAATCTTTTGGCTTTTAACGGAGGAAGAAGACAACCCTTAGGGATCCTTCTCAAGTTCCCTATTACTTTGGGAGGAAAGATCGTCTATATAGACATGATGGTAGTCCAAGGTCCTTTAGATTTCAATCTTCCCCTTGGATGCAACTATGTTTATGTCATGGGAGCTATTGTTTCTTCACTTTTCCATGTGGTTTGTTTTCCTCATGAAGGGAGAATTGTGACCATAGATCATTTGTCATTCATTGGTCACTAGTCACCTACTTTGTAATCATTGTCACCTATTGGCTATTTTTTGCAAGCAGTACCTTCCCCGCCATAGGTCAATTATGTGGCTACTTGTTCCATCTCCACATCTGTGGATGATCACATAGATGGTATAGTACATTACGTACTACGGGCATTGGAACCAAATCTATCTTTGTTACCAAATGACATGTATTCCTCCCAGTGTTTGGTTGTTACATCTAGTGAAGACCTCTTGGGAGCTATCTTCTCTTATGGTCCATGATCAGATTCCAAGGATAGTTCTTTTTCTGTGTCAACCTCATTAAAAAATGAAACATATGACTGACGATAATTCATGGTCTTGTGTCAACATCATTAAGAAATGAAACAAGGAGTCATGAGCATAGTTCTTTGTCTTGTGTCAAGCTCATTAAAAAATAAATCAAGGTGTCTGAGGATAATTCCTAGTCTTGTGTCAACCTCATTAAAGAATGAAAGAAGAAGTCATGAGCATATTTCTTTGTCTTGTGTCAAGCTCATTAAAAAATGAATCAATGTGTCTGAGGATAGTTCTTTTCTTTATCAACCTCTTTAAAAAATGAAACAAGGGTCTGAGGATAGTTCTTTTCCTGTGTCAACCTCGTAAAAAAATGAAACAACTCCCTTTTCCAAATCGAGTCTTTGATTCAGATCTCATAAAATCCTAGTCGAGTCTTTCTTGGATCTCAAAAGTGAACCTTCATTCCATCCACCTAGTTGATCAAAATGAAGCTTAGGGGGCATGTACCTCAAATTGAGTCATTATGATGGGGTCATGCAAAACTAACAAAAAGCATAGTTTTTCATTTCAAGCTTGTGTAAACATGAAACCAAATCCAAGAAGACTTGTCCATGGTTCAAGCTTGTGAAAAAATGAACTCATGCATAATTTACATCTCGTGATCGTTCTTTTTATCAGCTGATTTATGCTATATGAGCCTTGGTCCTTTCATGCCATTGCCACCATCTCTTTGGATGATCATATTCTTTCACTTGCTTGATTTTCCTTTCCTAAGGAACTATAGCGATGAGTGGATTTATTAGCCAGCCTCTTGACCATTATATGTTTTGAGTAGTTCCCCCATTGTTGGAACCAGTTGCTACTCTTTATACCACTCGTTCCTCTAGGATGAGTCACCTTTAAGATCTTTTCTAACTTGTAAAAGATGAAAAGTTTTTTGAGTATTTTTCGCTTTTGAATCGCTAAAAAAAATAAAATGGGGGAGGTCTACTTTCAACTCTTATCTGACCCTTTAAAAGTGAAACAATGGTTGAGCCCTTGTCATTTCGAACTCGTTAACGGATGCAAAACTTTGTACGCCCAGTATAAGTTCACCCCTTTTCTAGGCTGGGATGCACTGTTTATGAAAACGGTACTCCTCGACAGAAATGGTCAAGCGGTTCTCCCAATTATTGTTTTCTACCTTCTCGGGCTTGAGAGCCACTAACGTACGAAACACGACCATGTGGAGTTTTCTTTTACATGTATTTTTCAAACTCTCTAAACATGAAAAGGATAACGAGTTACACCTTTGTCGGACTTGTTAAACTGTTAAATGACACCAGATTCATCACCATGATGAACACGAGTTTATCCTTGCTAGGGCTCGTTAAACTTACTAGGTTGTATTCATCCAAAGGATGAACTTACAGTTCAAGCATATGTGATCCCCTTCAAGCTTGTGATTAAAAAAAAATTGGGGTACTTGCAAGAAATGGTGGGGGAAAATTTGGAAAGCTATCAAGTCATGTCGACAACTTACTCTTCAACATGACAATCTTTTCTTTGCGTTGGGTTGGGACATCCTCCTTTGTATCATTGACCTTCCTGGGTTTGGGCCATTCATTTTTGTCTTCCATTTTGATCTCTACCACGTCACCATGACCACCGATCCCATGGATCCAAAACCTGGCAAAATTCCAGTTGTGTCACTCAGACATTCAAGAGTTGTCCTTTTGTAGTTACACTTACCTTTGATTCTTTGTATCATCCAAAATCATTTTACATCCTATCATATTGCATTGATGATGTGGGATTTATTATGGACCTCCTTTGACACGGTCACTTTCTGTCAACTTCAACTCATTTTCCGGGAAGTTAACTGAGAGACTCCTTTCCAGTACCTTAGAGATTGCATGCCCTAATGGAAATTTCTTTGCACTCAACGATGAGTTCACATTATTGGCTTTCGATCGAGTGATTTCACTAGTGTTTGTCTTTAGTTCTTGTATTCACATTCCATGAATTGTGCTGATAGTACCTTAAGGGCCATTGTCATTATTGGTGGTTTCTATCATGCTAGTTAACATTTTACATCATTGGCTAGTAATCAAGCAACTTTCTAGCATGTTCGACATCAACACATCTATTCACGTGCTAGGATCAGTACTTTGATCGGGTCGTGTTGGAGCGCAAGACCCTAGACTTAGACCACACGAGTCCAGGTTGCAAAGTGGTGTGACATGGTTTATGATGATATGCATGTCTCTTTCAGATGGTTGGCTATGACCAGACCATGAGTGATAATATGTGATCCTTCTCATTATTGGGTGGGTGCAACCATACCTTGGTTTCACTATGATCCTCTTTGACAGATGGTTACGCCCGTACTTGGATCCATTTACATGATCATTCTCTGGATGGTTGCGTCCATGCCATCATTCATGCATCATTTGACAGAGATTTCAATTTATATATATGTATTTGTACCTGCTTGCAAGTTTCCCCGCACTGATTCATAAAGCATTTCATCCATCACTCCAGCTTGGCCTTCACACTTTAGGGGGCATTTGTTACACAACATTTTGTCATTGTCCCTTTACTCCTTATTCCTTGATCCTAGAGGAACTCTATAGTGAACCCCTCATGCTTTGACTTCATGGAGAAACTCCCATTATGTCCCTCTTCATGAGCATATCATTTCCCTTTTGAACCATTTCCCCTGAAACTTCTATTTTCCAGTCACATCGGTCTTGTTATGGAAATATTTTTAAATTAGAACCAAAGCTTCCAACTCTAGAAGCTTTGTAACGAATGTCTGGTAAATGGTTTGGCCGGATGGGGTCAAGGATGATAGTTTGGGCTCCTTTCCCCTATAATGATGGAAAAACTTCAAGGGATAAGTCCTTCTCCCATGAGAAGAGGATCCATCTCCCATCCATGTTTCCTATATAAACCTCCCTTCTTCCCAAGCACAAACTAATCAGAGTTAGAGTGTTGGCTAAGTGTGAGTATACTATTTTGATTAGACAAGCAAGATATTACTAATTTTAGCCATCTAGTTGTGTGATGGAGAAGTGTGTTTGGTTTGGAGTGAAGTCTAAAGGGAAGAGCCTTTAAACTATTGTTGTTTGAAGCCATCGTGGAATGATAGTAGAATTGTGTGGGAACCTAGTCTTGTCTGAGGAAGACTACGACATCAAGACAAATGGTTGTAATCTATCTTAGATATTAATATATGCAACTATCTATTGATTTCCTACATTTTTTGTAATAATACATCTGCGTTTCTTAATTCTTATTGACTCATTAAGTAGGTTTAATTGCAATTTGTCTATTATTATGTTTGTGTGTTGTTATTGCTTACTTGTTTCAGGAGCTTGAAGAAAGAAGTGAGAGATTAGTGGAGTGAGAAAGCGAGGACATCGTCAAGAAGGATAAGAAACCAAGAGGTAGGCCCTCTTTATTGATTCTAACCTAAGGAAATCTTCCATAGAATGTATACATTGTAGCTAGACCCATTATCGGGCTAGAGGAATTCATTTGTGTCTGCACCTATAATTTTACTTCACCGTAGTAGGTATTTGTTAATACCTATGCCAAGGAGCTATCTCACTCATGGTAGAATCTGCAGGTTACCATTATGCATATGTAGAATTTATTGTACTAATTTTTTTTATGAGATGATCATATATGAATGTTGAGATAGATATTGAATCTAGACTTGATCATCATTAAGTTTAGTGAAGGAACATAGTAGGCCTCTAACTTATGTGATATCTTTGGGTTACATTGCAAAAATAGTTATGCGTGAGACATTGGTGTATGTGGGACAATTATGGAATAATTCTTCTAATATTATAGTCGATGGTTCACGTTATCCATGCCATGCATGGAATAAGAATTATATCTAATGATTCTAGTTTAGCTATTTTTTCATGTTGCATAAAAGTTATATCAATAACACTTTTAAATATTCTTGTAAGACTATGATCATGATTCATATCCATGCTAGTTACATTCGACTCAAATAAATGTTCCATTACTACTTGTGTGGAGTCATCAAAGAGTTTTATAGATTGCATGCTATGATTAATTCCTTTCTCCAAATTGTGAATCATGCTTAATGGTTGATTTGGCATACAAGTATTATCGATGAACCTATAAGTCCACATCAGGGATCCACTTTTGGTGTCATTCAATTGACAAGAATATGGGTATAGTTGCATAAATAATAGTGTTCATATGATGATGAAGTAATTAGATTGGTGACGACGGTTGAATATTAACTATAAACGAAGAAAAATTGAAAGAATGAGTGCCTAGTAGTTAACTCGTTGAGTAGGATTAGGGGGTATGTTACAAAACATATGATTGAAATATTTCACCTTTTCCTAGTGCTCCATATTGAGATTTACCAACTCTTCCAACAACATGGCAAGGGTCTTGTCCTCAACAATTTTCTCAAGAGAAATTTTCTTAAACCCCTTCTAGCTCTGGATGGAATTCAGAGGAAGACTATACCATACAACTACTATGCAATCTAAGGTACATGGAAAACATACTAATGCAACACCATCATAGTGTACTTCAACTGTTTTCATATCTAGGTAGAAGTTGTCTAAATGATCCTCTGCCTTTACTATTTTTGAAGGGTCATACTTCATTAGGAGCTTTTTCAGATGCCTTGGCATCTTCTGTAACACACCCAGTAGTGCAAGTGGGCCTTGAGACATCTAATATAGATCTTGGTATACCATGCATTCGTCGTTGTTTTCTCCTTCTTCTTTAGTATTTGACTTCTTTTCTTCTTATTTTTCTTCTCCTCCGAACCCATGGAAAGTGTCATCTAAGAGTAATGCATTATCATCATCACCACTATTGAAGGTTGGAGACTGTTCTGGTTTTCTTGTGTTTTCTTCAGAATCTGTGATTTCTTCAAGGGTGGCAAGAACCAACTCTTTGACTATCAATACAACTATTAGAGTGCGGGAGGTTTGGTTCTTCTCTCAAAAATATGGAAGAGTTTCTCTTTCAGGTATCAATCCAATAGCTCTCGCAAACTTTTAAGTGATGGGGTAGATGACTTAGATTTGATTGTAAGAGTCTTTGTGAGGTTTCACAGTTCGACGCTGAGAAGGATTACCACCTTCTAGAATGTGCATAGGTGAGTTGCTAGGAATGGTACTTCCTTGACTAGAGGAAGTAATATTGGGGTTGGCGAGTTTATCAACCATAATATTATGGCTGCCCTCCTTTTAGTGCCATAAATGTTTATGGAGCTAGACCAACCAATATTTAGGGGATCTACTTGATATGAGGTTCTAATTAGACCTCACACCGTTTAGTTTAGGAGTCCCATCTATTATAAAGGTTTGTGATAGAATCCTTAAACATTTTCCTTGACTCTAACTATTAGCAGGATATAGGGATGTTATGGTGTCTTCGAAAAGTAAGAAGGTATACTTGGTGAGTGTTCAATTGTGAATGTGTCAAAGTTATTCTACTGCGAAGAGGGGAGAAAAGTGAGCCTCTAAGAGAGAGGTAATAGTACCACCCAAGAAGAGACACATGTGAACCGAAGAGATCCATCTAACATCTAGTGGAATAGTCCATAAAGGATGCAACGATCATTACAACCAACAAATGAGAAAGGTATGTACAATATCCCGTGGAGTTATCCACAAGGATGGGACAACAATGACAACCATTAAAGCACATTCTCAATAAGATAATTACTAAAAAAATTGAAATAGTTTTACTATATTAGCACATGTGAAAGAAAACATTAATACAAACCTCCACAAAATAGTATTACAAACATTCATAATCCATTCATGAAGAACATGATGGCCTAGAGTGCTTTTATGTTTAAGTAAAATTTCGAAGACACATGTATACAATGAACATCAATAGTTCTAGGAGTGGAGCGTTAGAGACACTCCTTGCTCCCCAAAAGGATTAGCTTATGTCTCTAATGCTTTGTGGGAGGATCTAAGGTAAAAATTCCTCTGATATTACAATGAGGGAGTATATATAACAATGAGGAGGTGATGCTTCACCTTCCTTGTGACTCTTCATCTACCCTCTTGACTGCTTGACTTTCTATGACTTCTCAACTTTACATGACTCTTCATATTCCACACATGTCCTTTCGACTTTCACTTTACAATAAATTTCTAAAACATATGTTACATCATTGGCCACAAGGTGTTGCAGGTGACCACCCATGACATGACATGGCATGACACTGGTGACATGGATTTCTTGATGATGTGGTAATGCCAAGCCATTATTGTTACTGAGTGTTGTATGTCTTCTTGAGATTAATTTTCTCTCCACCTCCACATGGCTTGGTGATAACGAATCTTCAATGATATCAAGTATTGAATGGTGGTCGCAAACTTGTGTCCCTTCACTTTTATTTATTGATCCACTTGTGTGTTTGGCTACAAGTATGTCTTTCAGCATGCTTCCCTCCTTCATATCCTTCTTCACCATCTTGCCATGGCATGATAGAGTACTTGTATCTGTAATTCACTCATGATGAGACGACATCAGTCTGAAAACCCCCTAGTCTAACATAGTGCATTTTGATCCATTGAATAAGCTGGAACTAGGTGACATGCCAGGAGGTAGGGCTCAGTGATTGTGAAAATGCATAGTTCAAGCAAACGGGAGTGAGGCTTGAGCCCTAAGACTATGCAGTACGTAGTTCAGGCTAGACTGATGGAGAAAACTACACAATCCTAGGAGCTAGTGAGACATGCTATGGGGATGGACACGAAGAGGACATACTAAACAGTTCTAGGAGATAAGGGAGGTTGGAGAATTGCGTAACTATGCAGTTCAGAAGCTCAAGGAATAATTTTTAGGCTTGTGATTGCATAGTAATAGAGGCCAATGCCGGAGCTTGAGCATAAAATCTACATAGTGAAATAGTCTTAGGAGGTAAGAAATAAAAATTTCACAGTGCCAAGGGGTAAGTTCCTAGATAAAGGACTGAAAATACAATGCATAGTTAGGGGAGGCTGGGTGAAGCCAAGTTTCTTAGTAGAGAAGCCTTCTCAAAAAAGGCTAAGTGTAAGACCAGTGGGACTGATGTAAGCAGTGATAAGACTTCGACTATGATCTCACACTTAGAATACTTGATGATACAACAACATAGATCGCCCATGACCCATGAAAAATGTGTTGCCCTCTATGTGACAACTTTATGACCAATTACAATAAGTGTGACACTTAAGATAAACTTTGGGACGACTGTGGCGACACTTGTGCAAAAATGCCTAAAAATTTGTGAATTAGTGTGAAAAACATATACATAGCTAGAAAAACTCATATACACAACGATAGACCCATGAAACCATCAAAATAATTTTCTACACATTGTGTGACAACTAATCTTGTGAAAAGACAATAGCTAACTCAACTTGCAAAGGGGAGAAAAATACTTTAAGAAAGTACATGAAATGAGTTTCGATGTTTGTGACAATAATGTGCAAGACCAAGGAAGGCTCTAGAACTGGGTGTAAGCCAAAATTTTGGAGGCTGTTGTAGCATTTACAATAGGTTGTTACATAGAGTTAAGAGGAAGTCATGAGTGAGGTATGTTAGAGAAGTATTGTTGGGAGATTTGGCAACGTGAATTTCTTGTCATCTTTCATTGATGTTAAGTATGCCATATTACTCAAAGTTGTGTTCCAGAGTCATCATAGTGATTTGATTTAATATTACCATGTGCTCTTGATCCTTGTAGAACTGGAAAAAGAACAAAAGGAAAAGAAGGAACCCAAGAAAATATTAATCGAATTATAAAATCCTGATTAAGAATTTTATGAGTAAATATCAATAGGTAAGTAATGTGGACAGGTCTAGGTCCACTTGAAAAGAGACAAAGATAAGATTGGGCGTGGAAATGGTAAGTTGATACAATTATTCTATAACTTTGACAATGTTTGCTGTGGCATATTGATATCCTGAAATTATAATGATGTCTAAAGAATGAATCATTAGTTGAAAGCCATCATAGGGACATGGTAAAGAAATCTTCCTTGAACTTGTTCATAAAATTATAAAAAAAAATGATGATGACAACAAGTATGCTTACTATGGTGGTTTTCCGATAAGATAATTAGCTAATTTCCATGTTGGGGAAAAACCATTGTTTATTAGCATATTGCCAAATCTCACATTCAAATTATATTAATAAATTGTTGCTCGATGAAGTGGATCACATGTTGTAATCAGTCATAAAGAAAAGAACTATATTAGAGTAACATGGTGGTTTTGAGATAGTTAATATGGATGTGGAAGAACAATTGTGTACAAATTTCATCAACCACTTGTAATGAAGGATGGTGACATAAAAGGACTAAATTGAAGGTATGGTGAAGATTGAATACTTGGTTTGCACTAAAATAAAATAGCAAAGTAACCTAAGATAGGAATAACTAAGTAGACCACAATATAGCCACATTGAACATGGCAAGAAAAGGAAGAAATCTTAATACTTACCCATGCATGACTAATACATATGTAAAATTTGAAATTAAAATAAAAGCATAGTAATCTTATCAAGTACAACAATACACTATTTTCATACATTATAAAGGCAAGAACATTAAATGGTTTTTGAAATATTATTACTTTTGTATAAATAGTGCAGCTCAAATTGATACTTCTAGGGAATGAAGTTTTCAGTCGGACCATACAGTGGATTTTTGCCAATTGACATAGTTATTGGTTAAGTATTATAAAACAACAATAGCAACAAAGAAATATGATATGATTGACAATTAAACAATGATTTTATGTGTATATTTTTAATCCTTGATGGGTTTTGATGTATGTTGATGACCCTTGCTGGGTATATCAATAAGAATTGATAATGATCATAATAAACTTTCAAATGATTATGTATATATTGTTGTTGGAAACTAATGACAACCATAATGATTTTGGCTGTATGTCAAACTAGATAGGGTATTCCTAGCTAAATCTCTATGCAGTTTCTATGCATTCTCAATCAGAAGAAAATAAAAAAATGGTATGGGAGGAAATCGATCACCTAGGTTAAAATGTAGCAGAAA
This sequence comes from Pinus taeda, assembly GCA_000404065.3. Taxonomy (NCBI): domain Eukaryota; kingdom Viridiplantae; phylum Streptophyta; class Pinopsida; order Pinales; family Pinaceae; genus Pinus; species Pinus taeda. The sequence goes on from APFE030088995.1 coordinate 82,236, forward strand.
CACTTCAACATGGAAGGGACTACTTGGGAGGATGATCATCATAGGCATGATGCATATTATCATACTTTTAATGGTTAGGAAGACATTGAGGACACTGTTTCGCTCAAGGGTGAAAGATATAATACCCCTCAGTGAAAATTAAATATTTTATTACTTTTACTATAGGAACTTGGTAAAACATGGGCTATGTGGAAATCCTAAGTGGAAATTAAATGTTTAAATTTTATTGTAATAGAATTAAAAATATTTTCTATGGTTAGACAAGGAATAATGGGAAGATGGAAATTGCTAAAAGAGGATCTCACCTATCAACAAGTTAATGGACAATTAATCTTCTCCCTAGAGATAAATATCTCAGTTGGGAAAGAAGAGCCAAGAGGTTAGAGAAAGAACCCGAGGCAATCAAGGAAGAGGAGAAGAGAAATTATTACTTGAAGCAGGACATTGTTGAGGTAAGGTAGGACATTTCCATGGAGAAATTATTGAGCTGGCTATGGTCTTGTTTGGATATTATTGAGGTAAGGCAGGAGAGTTCCATGGAGAAATTCTTAGCTCGTTGTGGTTAGCATAATTTCTATACTAACTTGTGAGTTTGTGAAGCTTCTGAGCAATAAATTCTTGAGTTGTTTAGTGCTTGGGGAGCTTTTGTGTAGACCTGTGTCATCACTATCTAAGAAAGATTGTTATTGGCTCAGGGGAGTTCTGGTGGGAGACCGAGCTTATTGGTTGGGAGGAACATTCTTCCTTCGATAGTGAATAACTTTTGTAACATATTTTTGTAATTGTTTTTGTGAATTTTGTGGCAAACCAACAATAGGAGAAGATAAGTATTTCTAAAATCTATTATTTCTCCTAGATATTTTTTTAGATTTGAAAATCGTTATGTGATCTAAGACTGATATACACACAAAAAGTGGGATTTGGTTTTAAGATGTAATGTATAATGCATATAATCATAAGGAATAGTGAATATAGTAGTTAAGAACAAATGAGACCAGATCCTCAAAGGAATTTTGGGTTAGTCACTGAGTGAGGCCAAGCTAATAGAAACCAAAAAGAGTCCTAGTTCCGATGATGAAAAACAATAATAATTTTTATATAATATACTTATAAATAATCTCTAATGACTATGGACACAATCGATATCCTTAAACAAAGAAAGAAAAACCAATCTAAAGAAAGACATTACAGTAATCATTCAAATTAAAATTAGTATGAAGCCTTGAAATTGTACATAAATAAATACCCTATGTTACTTTCGTTTTGGTAGGAAGAGTTCCTCCAACCATGAAAAGGTTAAGAATGTTAAAAAAGAAAACCATTGGTGTCTCTTCATTAATTGAGCAAGGAATAAATTCTTAACATGGAATGTTAATCTCAAGTTTAATTCCTATAATCGAAAAAAACATGTACAACCAAAGTAGTGGCACTATGCACGCACACTCACATAATGGAAGTAATTGATTACAAAACCAAAAAAATTCTTATTGTACTTATGTATCATTTTATGATGCATATTTTAATAATAATCAATTTTCCTAGAGGTCTAGTAATTAAAAAGAAATAATGGAATTAATTGATTGAAGAACCACAAAAATTCTTATCATACTTATGTATGATTTTATGACACAGATATTATTAATAATTGGTTTTCCTGGAGGTCTAGTAATTGAAGGAAAAATCTAAAATTTATATGCATAGATGATGAATGACCGCATTATAAATTTAACAAAAGTTCCTTGTGCAAAAGAAAACCAAAATAATCCTCCAAATATAACTAAGTATAAGTCACAGAGGATATCCACCATGGAATAAGTGAACATAATAAAATCATTAAAATTTGTCATTCACACCAACTTTAATGAGCAAGTGTCTTTTATGGTTGTCTGAAATTTAACAAAAGTCTTTTGTGCAAAAGAAAATAAAAACAATCCTCCAAACGTTAGGGTAATGTTGAGGTCTAAAATGAGCCTTTTAAGGAAATTATAAAATAATAGGGGAAATAATAAAATAAGATTTGATTACATCATCAAATTTTAGATGGAAAAAAGGAAATAATTAATTTTTCAACCCATATTTTCAACTTATCTCCCTATGGGTTTACTCAAATTTTGAGTGTAAACACTCGTTGGATTAAAAAATTGATTCCTCATCTAAGGAGTACCCATATTGCATGCTTTTGATGGACACTACACACGAAAAATAAGAAATACATGAAAAACATGATTGCAATCCAATTTTTCATGTATTTCTCAATTTTCATGTACCTGGGTCCATCAAAAGTATGCAATATGGGTACTCCTTGGATGAGGAATTAGATTTTTCATCAAACAAGTACTGTTGCTCGAAATTTGAGCAAAACCTTGGCGAGATAAGTTGAAAATACCAGTTGAAAGAGTAGTTTTATTATTTTATTATTTTTAATTATTTTCATTTACTCCAAAAATGGTGAATCATCCCCATGGTTGATGTCATCATCTTGAATCCTATTGTTTCTTATAAATTTTATTTTGGTTGTACATTTTTCTTAAGAGGCCCATTTTAGACCTCAAAATTCCCCTAATCTATAACTTAATAAAAGCCACAAAGGCTATCCATCATGGAATGAGTGTACACAACAAAATCATTAAAATTTGTTGTTCACTCTAACCCTAGTGAGCAATTGTCTTTTGGTCGTATGGTTGTTTATGGAGTATAGTACCCTAACCTATGTGGGCATATAATGCCTATTGGGAATAATTATTGTTTGTGAACCCACTGAACACTGCCTAATTCAACGTCGCCTCACCATCACCGCCATGACCTCCTCAGGGTCGAAAGGGTGCCACCGCCATGACATTTCAAATCTAAATGGGCATCACCACAATAACCCTTTCAACTTGAAGGGAAAATAACTAACTCAATTTTGTATAAATGTAAATGAGGCATAAAAGTGAGAGATATAGTCACGACACAAAGTTGGAGTAGTTGTATGTAGTTACAGTTTTTTGCCTGGCTGTTTCAATGTTATGAGTAGTTTTTTGTTGGCAGTCAAAGATGCATGTTTGAATTATGTATGTTGTGTTGTACTCTAATCAATCGTTCAATTGGTATCAAAACCAGTGAGGTTTGTAGTCACAGGTTTGGTGAAAGGAGGTTTGGTTAAGTGAAAATCCGTTTACAATGATATTTACTAGATTTTTGAAGTTTTGTTGTTTGACTTTGTCTCCATGAATATGAGGCTCTAATTTTTGGGGAACGTGTAAACATGCATTATCTGTTGTTTGGATGCAGAAAGAGTTTTTGTTGTGATCGTTGAAGAAGATAAAGGAGGTGAAATTTTTGTATACAAGGAGCTGAGCAATGACCGAACTCCTCAAAATATCATAAAGATGCATCCACCATTATTTGTGCATAAGATGAAACAATTGTGAATGATAAAGCAAGGTTATCGAGGATTGTGAATGATGCACGAGATATTGAAAATTCCACATATGAGGACAACATCCTATGGGGCAAAGAGTTTGGCATGATTTATGGTCGTTCTTATTGAGGTTCCTAGCTATATCTATTGGTGTACATGCACTTAGACTAGCTGTGTTGGTGTACATGCACTTAGACTAGCTGTGTTGGTGTACATGCACCTAGATTAGCTCCAGATAAGTTATTGCTTGCATGTGGCACATGTACACATTAACATAAGATAAAGCACACTTAGCTTTAGTTAGCTTTAGTTATTGCATGTACAACTAAGCTTAACTTAGTTTCTTTTATGTATTTATTCCAAAAAACTAATATTGTAGAATTGAAACTTTTCATTCTTTTCTCAATTCTTGCTTGCTTCCTTCCTTCTCTTGCAAGCTTGTTTATTGTTTTGCAGATCTAGATCAATGTATCTCAAAATCTTACATGGTATCAGAGCACAGGGATTTGTAATCAGTGCACAAGAAATTTTATTTGCAGATTAAGAAGAGTGAAGGAACAACAAAGAATGGAGTCTAAACTGGAGTTTCCACAATCGGCAATTCTCACTCCATATAATTATTTCGAATAGAAGCCAAAGATTCAACTTCATCTCAGAAGTAGAGGCTTATTTCGAATAACCATGGAAACGGAAGTTGAACCAACATCGGCAATAAAGAAAACAAGATATTTCAATCGCATGCATGAGGCCTTCGGCATCCTATGTTTATCTATTTCTCCGGAACTGCTATTTCATGTTGAATCATGTTCAACTCCAAATGAAGTATGGAAAACTTTGGAAGGATTGTTTGGAAAACAGGATGAAATGCAAGGTCACATTCTCGAAAATGAGTTAAACTCATTAGATCCGAGAAACTTTGAGAAAATTCAAGATTTTTTCACAAGGTATAAAGCCTTGTTGGTTCAGCTGAAAGGATGCGGGATCGACAAATCCAAGAAAGAAAATCAGTTGATTCTTTCCATTTTATCAAAACTTGGTCCAGAGTATGCAGTATTCGTCTCTACATTCCACACAGTCAGATCTGCAACTGGTGCAACTTGGAAGATGCCCTCACTGGATTCTTTTATTCAATCTTTGATGCATGAGAAAGATAAGCTCATCAAAATGGGCACACTTAAAAATTCCAAAGCGCATGCACTTACTCTGCATGCAAAAGGAAAGGCAGATTCCAAAGACCATTAGAAAGGAAAAGGGAAGAAGGATCCTGATCCAAGAAATGGAGGACAATCAATGTGCAATTATTGCCACCATGGTTTTCATCATGAATCTGCATGCATGAATAAGACTACAGATCTTATGGCGCAGACACTCCAGCAACACAATCTTGGAGACCACATTCCTGAGAATGCTAAGAAGAAGCCTGGAGAAAAAGCACCAGATCCAAGAGGTAATGAGCATGCTTTGATTGCTCTTCATTCTGCACCACAAGAATGGATCATCGATTCAAGAGCTTCACATCATATGGCTTCTTCAAAGGAATCCTTTTCTTCTCTCCATGCATACTCAGGTCCTCCCATTCTCATGGGGGATAATTCTGCAGTTGCAGCAACTGGAAAAGGAAGAGTGCAATTCGAAGATTGAAGTTTTGAAAATGTCTTGCATATTCCAAGGCTTTCTGTGAATCTTCTCTCAGTGTATCAGATGACACACACAGGCAGCAGAAGGAAAGTGGAATTTACCCCTGATTCCCTGAGCATTTATGACATGCACACCAATTTGAAGATTGCATCTGGCAAGGTAAATGATCAATCTCATCTGTATACATTTTCTGATTTTGTTCCTCAATCAGATTCTATTTTGCTACTTACGCATGCAAATGAAGAAAGGAGTGTAAAGTTTGACGAAGATATTTCGCATGCACTAGTAGATGAACTTGTTACCAAGTTTTCATCACCACTCATTGATGAGTATGCAGATGAAACTTCAGACCAGCATTCTGATGACGATGAGTCTCTTCCTGTGACCCCTGTTAGACCACCAGTTGTTGAACATCGAGATCATACTTCTGCACATAGTTCGAAAGATTCTCGACCACCTTCAACACAAAAATGGCGCAGCATGAGTGATATCCTTGATGATCCTACCTCTATCCCTTTGTTTGAGGAAGATCCACAAGCACTCTTAGCTATGGAGCCATCCATGCCCATGCATGCTTATATGATGCATGGATCTGATCCACAAACTTATGCAGAAGCATATGGGCATCCAGAATGGGAAGCCGCCATGGATGAGGAATATAACTCTCTCATTGAGAACCAGACTTGGGATTTGGTTCCGCTACCTTCAAATCGCAAACTTGTGAGATGCAAGTGGGTTTACCGGACCAAGAAAGCATCAAATGGCCAAGTTAGTCAATATAAGGCACGATTGGTAGCAAAAGGTTTTTAGCAAGTACATGGTGTTGACTATGATGAGAATTTTGCTCCAGTGGCAAAAATGGATTCCATTTGGCTAGCTCTCTCTATTGCAGCAGCAAGATGATGGGAGATGCATCATATGGATGTGAAGAATGCCTTTCTTCATGGTGATCTCGAGGAGGAAATCTACATGGAGCAGCCACCAGGATACATGCAGAATTCATCTATGGTATGCAAACTAAAGAAGTCTCTCTATGGCCTCAAGCAGGCACCTAGAGCATGGTATGCGAAGATGGATTCTTATTTGTTATCTCAAAATTTTGTACGCTGCAAATCTGATTCCAATGTTTATTTTTTGAAGAAAATTGACTCCTTGTTGATCATAGTAATCTACGTAGATGATCTTTTGATAACGGGTAGTTCAACTTCTGTCATTACTAACATCAAAACTGCATTGCATAAGCGATTTTCTATGACCGACATAGACTTGCTAAATTTCTTCCTTGGACTAGATATCCATCAGCGTGATTCTGGCATTACCATTTCTCAACCAAAATATGCCAGAGATATTTTGGCACGATTTCACATGAGTGACTTCAATCCAGCAGCCACACCTTTCTTATCAGGGATAAAGCTTGAGAATGGCAAAGACACACCATGGGTTGATTGCACATTGTATCACCAGCTTGTGGGAAGTCTTCTTTATCTCACTCACTCCCATCCTGATCTCTCCTATGCTGTTGGAGCAGTTTCCAGATACATGCAAGAGCCACATGAGTTACACTAGAACGCTGCAAAGCACATCCTTCGATATGTCCAGGGGACAATCACATATGGGATTCATTATGCAACCAATTGTTCTTTGAATCTCATCGGGTTCACAGATTCTGACTGGGCTGGCGACACCATTGATCGCAATTCTACTTCCGATTATGTACTTAGTTTGGGATCCGACCCAATTTGTTGCTCAAGGAAGAAGCAGGCTGCCATTGCTTTATCATCAGCAGAGGCTGAGTATAAAGGAGCAGTCAGTGCCACTGTTCAGGAAATTTGGCTACAACATTTCCTATCTGAGCTTGGGATTAGTGTCCATCATCCAACTGTCATCTGGTGCGATAATCAAAGTACGCTAAAGTTTTGCAGAGATCCAGTGCAACGACAACGTACCAAACACATCGAGATCCACATGCACTTCATTAGAGAACTCATTCATGATGGGATCATCAATCTTCAGTACTGTCCTAGTTCCGAGCAGATTGCTGACATCTTCACCAAGACTTTCATTGAGAAGAAGTTTCGATTCCTGCGAGATCGTCTCGGGGTGAAGGACACGATTGCCTAGCAGTTGTCTTTTCTCTAATTTTGCATTATATTTTGAGGGGGGGTTTTCTTCCCACTGGTTTTCCCTCTTTCCTACTTTTTTATGCATTGTATATGGGTACCTAAAATGGCCGTGTTGCTGGGACTCATTCATTTTGCATCACACTCATCTAAGTTATGCTTAAGGGGGGGTGTTTGTGTACATGCACTGAGACTAGCTGTGTTGGTGTACATGCACTTAGACTAGCTGTGTTGGTGTACATGCACCTAGATTAGCTCCAGTTAAGTTATTGCTTGCATATGGCACATGTACACATTAACATAAGATAAAGCACACTTAGCTTTAGTTAGATTTAGTTATTGCATTTACAACTAAGCTTAACTTAGTTGCTTTTATGTATTTATTCCAAAAAACTAATATTGTAGAATTGAAACTTTTCATTCTTTTCTCAATTATTGCTCGCTTCCTTCCTTCTCTTGCAAGCTTGTTTATTGTTTTGCAGATTTAGATCAGTGTATCTCAAAATCTTACAATATCATCGTTGTTGGAAATACTACAATATTGGTGGAAGGAAAACTAAGTCCTTCTATGCTAAAGGAGATTCCTAGCAAGACGATGGATCACAATTCAATGAGTGGTCTGACTATGTAATTTGATGATTGGATGCATGTTGTAATTATTGCTTGTTTTAATAAGTTCTATCAAAGATCATGCAACCAACACTTTCTATGCGTCCATAGGCCAATTTTATTTTTATCTCCCTCTTAGATGCCAAGGAACCAGTGGGATGGTGAACATAGATAGGCATATTCCGTACATACAACGTTTTTGTGTGATTCTCTTTGTTTTGGTGTTAATGGTCCGAGTGTTCTTAGAGTTTGCAATATTTGGAAGATAATATAATGAAAGGCCTATAGGCCTGCCAAAATTTTCATTTGGGGGTCCAGTCGTGTTTGACCACTCATCATCTAACGACTGCAAGTCTGGGTTATCAGCCATGTTGCCAACATCATTGTATATTGCCGTGAGCCAACAGAGCCACGACCATATCGAGACGAATTGATGAGGCATATTCAGTTTCATTTTTTTTTATTTGACACATATTAAAGGTAAGTCAGAGTTAGGTGGGCAAAATTATTTTTTTCCTTAGAATTAATGCTTTGAATGTGTACTACATTGACTATGTTTAATCAGAACATTGAAAAACTAGTTTCAATGTTTTCTACATGTGGGAGAACTTCTATAGCATGAAATGTTGAACTTGCTAGAAGTTGGAGAACATGTCTACATTTGAAACATTATGGAGTGTGTCTAAGTATGGATCTTGGACACATGAAGACTGTAGACTCCCTTGGAGCATAGAAATAAATTCTTGAGCTAACTGTGGTGATTCGTAAGCCTGTTCTATGGAACTGTGGCACACATTAAGGTATGGAGCGTTATCAATTTTTTTGTGAGAGTGCGAAGGAACGCTGCATATGAGCCCAAATAATTGTAATTGCACAGTCAGTGTATACCACTGCTTTAAAGTTTTGGGCCACCTCCACCTATAAGCACTCGAAATAAGCGGCTTGCTAAACATCGTTGTGTATTGATGCCTGGAATTATAGAAGCTCCTTATGAGGTGATATCTTTGTGGTGAATTTCTTTGATGCGATAAATTTTTTCTCGGTTATATTGTGTGAATCCTTTGGCCATTTGATTACTATTGAAATATTTGAAGAAGAGCCATAGTAATTGACACAGGAATTTAGCGTATTAGAATCGTTTTTCACTACCGTTGTTGAAAGTGATCAACGTAGAACAACTCAATCTTTATGCAACTTCCATCTAAAAAAGTAAAGAGTCGCCTCTACTCAATCATAGTGGAAGTAATTATCCTCCCACCACAAACATTTTTTTTTTTTTTTAACTATGGCTAGTATGCAGAACAGTGCTCTATGAAGTGAGAGTAAGTTTGTAATTGGGATTGAGGCCAAGGATGTCGCAAGTATTACCTGCCCATTATTATTTAAAGTTGTTAGAGGATTCGAAGAGATAAAAAGGAGGGAACAAGGTTGAGCGATTTTGTAGTTGAATAGAGTTTTGCAAAGTGCACGTGGCCAAAGTTGTTCGTGCTATTGAGAAATTCGTGAGCAAATAGAGCTACGACCATATCAGAAAGGATTGTTGAGGCAAATTCTTTGCCACTCTAAATTGAGCCTGCCTGTGTAGCTTCTATGAGGTTAATATTGAAGTGCACACATTGTTATAAAGGAGTGATTGTTGTATATGTTGAAAATTGAGGACCTGTGAATCGTCTATTGAATTGTGTGTGTTTCTATGGAGATTTGAGTTTGTTTAGAAATGGAAGTAATGACCGAGTAGAGCGTTGAACCTATAGTGGTCAACCATTTGTGAAGCACCCAGCATCAAAGTTTTTCTAGCTAGAGAGCGGAGCTGTATGTACAATTGAGTGGACCAGATTCCCTTTGGAGTCCCGATGCACAACCCGAGTACTTGTATGCTACTGTAGCAGCCGCTTTGTTGTTTCAATGTTATGAGTAGTTTTTTTGTTAGCAGTCGAAGTTACATATAAATTAAACCCTAAGTGTATAACAACTGGTCTTGGCTCCTCAAAAGAATATAAATTAAACCCTAAGTGTATAACAACTGGTCATGGCTCCTCAAAAGCATATAAATTAAACACTATGTGTATAACTGGTCTTGGCTCCTCAAAAGAAAAAAACCTAGCATCATATGCATTCAAAGGGGCCAGGTTGTTTAAAAAGAAATAAAAGAGGAACAATAACTATTGTCCTCGTAAGGCAAAACGTTAGAAATATTTGGCGAATCTAATTTTATCATATGCATTTAAAGGGTCCAGGTTGTTTAAAAAGAAATAAAAGAGGAACAATACCTATTGTCTTCGTCAAGCAAAACGTTAGAAATATTTGGCGAATTTAATTTTCGTTTTTGCAGAAGGGAGAGGCAGAGAGTTATAACTTTCGCGAAGCTACATTGGGGAAACTAGGTTCATGCACCATGAGGCTAATTTCCCAGACTTGGATTTTGCGCACCTCAGAACTATTCCGGAGACTTAATGAATACTCATATATAGGTTTGGAGCAACACAATAAAATTTAGTATTCATTTCTCAAACATGAAAATACATATGCATGAGACTGCGGCTCATTTACAAAATGTAATAAAATTTACAGAGATTTAAACTTACATAGAATAACACAAACTAAAATAGAGTAACTATTGTTTTCACGCACCCACCAAAAATTGCTCCACCATTTTCTCCACAGAGACTTGCACTCTTTTCTTTACCTCTTACTCTCTCTAACCTCTCTACCCCTTACAATCAAAATGAGTTTTACATTCATATTTAACTCAACATACAATTTTACATTTAATTCATGACAGAGTGAAATTAATTTTGATGTTGCTGTTGAGTGTGATCAAAGTCGCGCAGGTGTTTCTAGAGTTTGGGAAAGGTTGTTGAATTAATGCTTGCCCATATCTATTTACCTAAGTACATAAATTATTTAAATGCCTTTGTTGGGTTTCTGAATGGTTCACATCTAACTTCAGACCTTCTATCTTCACGCTGAGACACAACCTACAAAAATCTCTTCAAATAGAGACGCAACCTGCAAAAGTGTCTGACATGTATGGTCGCTGTCGGACTATTTATTGTGGTGGTTGGGATTATTATTTCCAACACACCCCCTTAATCACAACTGCTGCAATTGACAATTCCCAAATAGTTTATGAGATAAACAAAATTTCTCCTACCAACGACTTTGTGAAAATATCAGCAAGATGTTCCTGTGACCTGCAGTGCTGCAACACAATTTCATTATTGTTAATCAAATCCCTAATAAAATGATATTTAGCATCAATATGCTTGGTCCTTTTGCGGAAGACATAATTTTTTGACAATGCAATTGCTGAGGTGTTGTCACAAAAAATAGTTGTCGCGCCCTCTTGGGCATGACAAAGATCCCTCAACATCCTTTTCATCCAAACTACTTGGCACGTTGTTATTGGTTCTGCGACATATTCAGCTTCTGCTATTGACAGTGACACTATTGGGTTTTTCTTAGAGGCCCATGAAATGGCTTCAGAACCCAAATGAAAAACATATCTTGATGTGCTCTTTTTGCCATCGACACTACCTACCCAATCACTGTCAGTGTAACCAACCAACCTGAAATCACTTGTTGGTGTGTATAAAAACACCATATTTTTTGTCACATTGACATACCTCGGAATCCTTTTTGCTGCTTGCCAATATGTCTCCTTAGGTTTCTCCATGAACCTTGACACCAAACATACTGCATACATTATATCTGGCCTAGTGGTGGTCAAATACATTAGGTTTCCTATCATGCTTTTGTATAATGTCGGATTAACATTGCTGTGGAAATATTCTTTACTCAACTTCAACCCTATGACAGTTGGAGTTGGTGAAAACTTGGTGTTCTGCATTTTAAAACTCTCCAAAATTTATGCCACATACTTTGCTGGAAATATAAAAATGCCATTTTTTGTTTGCTTCACTTCTATGCCCAGAAAATATCTTAACAATCCCAAGTCAGTGATTTCAAACTCACTCTTCATGACTTGTTTAAAATCAGCGATGAGGAAATCATCATTCCCTGTAAAGATCAAATCATCTACATATACGACAAAAATGAGAATCTTACCTTCACTCTCTTTGATGTAGAGTGTAGGCTCACCATCACATTTGTTGAAACCATTGTCCAATAAGTAAGCATCTATCCTACTATACCATGTGCACGGTGCTTACTTCAATCCATAAAGAGCTTTCTTCAACCGATACACTTTGTCTTCTTGGCCTTCAATCTCATAACTAGGCCATTGCGTGACATGCACTTCCTCTTTCAGCACTCCATTCAAGAACACTGACTTTACGTCCATTTGATACATTGTCCATTAATGTTGCGTAGAAATCGCCACAATTTCGTGCACTGTCTCCATTCGCGCGACTGGCGTGAACATCTCTGCATAATCTCTTCCATGTTGCTGCTTGTATCCTTTGACAACTAGCCTTTATTTGTGCCATTTAATCTTTCCCTCAATGTTGCTTTTGGTCTTGTAGACCCACTTTACCGCAATAACATGTTTTCCTTTGAGAAGGCTCACTAACTCCCGTGTACCATTCCTTTCTATTTCTTCTATTTCTTCCTGCATCGCCGCAACCCATTTTTCTTCTTTGACTACATATTCAAAGTGGATTGGGTCATCTACATGGCAAAATAATGCAAATAAGGAATTCAAACCTGTGCCACTATCAACTTCATCTTGCTCATAAATTTTATTAAATTTCTGAATTTTTGCCTTCTTGTGCTTGCTGAAGATGGACTTGATATGTCACTTGGTGTCGTGCTTCACCGTGTGATTGGAGAAGCACTTGCTTGGCTACGCGAAATTGTCCTATTTTTTTTTTTATGGTGTTGCTTGATGCCTGCTTTGCTGCGCTTGAATAGGAGTAGAGGGAGTCATTGTTGAGGAATTACTTGCTGCTGTTAAATCCTCTTTGTCCTCATGTGGTATGCATGCTTTGACATTGATTTTCTTTTCTAAACTTCCATCCCAAGCTTCCTCTTCTATGAACTACACATCTCTGCTGATTATGACCTTCTTGGTTAATGGATTGTAGAGTTTGTATGCCTTGGATTCATCACTGTATCCAACAAATATGCATTTCTCCCCCTTGCTATCCAACTTCTTTCTCAACTCATCTCGGACATGGGCATAAGCCACACATCCAAAAACTCTCATGTGAGTGACATTTTGTTTTCTTCCAGTCCATGCCTCTTCAGGAACAATGTTCTAGACACTTTTGGTGGGACATCTATTCAAGATATATGTTGCACAAGCGACAACTTCAGCCCAATAGACATCTGGCAAATGCTTTTCCTTCAACATACTCTTTGCCATCTCCATAATGGTCTTATTTTTCCTTTCTGCCACACCATTTTGCTACAGTGTATATCTTTTTGTAAATTGCTTATGAATTCCATGCTCCTTGCAAAATTGAAGGAAGTCATTTGAGATGTATTCTCCACCTCTGTCTGTCCTAAGGACTTTAATGGAATGTCCACTTTGCTTTTCAACAAGAGCCTTGTATTGGCGAAAGCGCTCAAAAAATTCACTTTTCTGTTTTAGGAGAAAGACCCATGTCTTCCTTGTATAGTCATCTATGAAGGTTAATACATAGTGGCTGCCACCAATTGATGGTGTCTGCATTGGTCCACATAAATCTAAGTGGACAATCTCCAAAGGTGCCTTTGCCCTTACTAACTTTCCTACTAGAAATGTCTCTCTATGTTGCTTGCCAAGATACATCCTTCACATATACTGTCTGGTTTTTATATGAGTGGTAGACCCTTCACCATGCCTTTCCTATGCAGCAGATTTAAACCTCCAAAGTTGAGATGCCATAACCAATTTTCAGCATTTACTATTCTTGAAATTTTACTTGTGTGACAGTTGCCCATTTTCTTTCATTTTCTTGTGAGTTCATAGATAGTTGTGCTTGTGCACCCTCTTTCTGCAAATCTGATATTATTTCAGGGGAAATCTGATATTAGCTATTCCTTTTCCCATGACAGAGACTTTGTTATCAGTCCTTAATGTCACTTCAGATTTCACACTTTCATCTAGATCAGAAAACATTTCTATGTTTCTTGACATGTGGTTGTTATACCCTGAATCTAGATACCATATATCACTTTGTTTTTCTTGTGCTACATTACAAGCTAGAAACATGCTATTATGGTTCTAATTTTCTCTTGTGAAATTTGCACTTGGTTTGTTACTAATATCATATTGCTTCTTTCTACATTCATTTGCATAATGACCATACTTCTTACAGTAATGACATTGAACTTGAGATTTATCATACCTCTAAGCTTGCGCTTGATTTTGATTTGGGCCTTGACATGGATTTTTATTGTTGCCTCTTCTATTTGAGCTTGAAGGGTTGCTTCTTCCACCTCTATGTGGGCTTCTTCCTCTTCCTCTAACATATGATCTTCCTCTGCCTTGACCTTGACCAAATGATACTTGTGTTCTGAAGGCATGCTCCAATGAGGAGCTTGTTGCTCTATTCAATCTATGTTCATGAGAAATTAGTGATGCATTAAGCTCATCCAATGTGAACCGTGAGAGATCCTTTGTCTCTTCTATGGCCACAACAATGGCCTCAAACCTTGCTGGCAAAATTCTCAAAACTTTCTCAACTATTCTTCTTTCCTCAAGTGTCTCATCATGAAACCTAATTTGAATAACCAACCCACTTACATGTGTAAAAAATGAGTCTATATTATTAGATTCTTTCATACAAAGTGTTTCAAATTCTCTCCTCAACATTTGTAGCTTTGTTGTCTTGACTTTTTCCATGCCTTGGTAGGCTGTCTAGAGGATGTCCCATGTTTGCTTATCTCTCCTCAACATTTGCAACTTTTTTGTCTTTTACCATGCCTTGGTAGGTTGTCTAGAGGATGTCCCATGCTTTCTTGGACTTCGTTGTTGTTGCAACCCTTGGGAAAATACTCTCATGAACTGCTTGAAAGATATAAAACAAGGATTTTGAATCCATCTCCCTTGTTTTCCCTTAACACATCTCTTTCTTGTTGAGATAAGGCATTGTATGCTGCTGCATCTGGTGGTTCTTGAAAACCATTCTCCACCAAATCCCAAATGTATTGTAATAGCCAAATAATCATAATTTTTTCCATTAAACTAAGGTATTTGAGGATTAGTCAACCTTGTGCTTAATGTTGCCATTTCTGAGTGTAAAAACAAACTTTCTACTTGCTGGTAAATATGCTAAAATCAATGCGCACTAAAAAAAATTTACTATTAGTAAAAACACATGTTTTTACACTAACAGAGTTTAACCTGCTCCAATACCATGTTAGAAATATTTGGCGAATTTAATTTTCTTTTTTGCATAGGGGAGAGACAAAGATTTATAACTTTCGCCAAACTAATTTTGGGAAACTAGGTTCATGACCCGCGAAGCAGATTGACTTCGCCCACAACGAGGCTAGTTTTGGGAGACTAGGTTCATGCACCGGGAAGCAGATTGAGCTACCTGCTCCAATACCATGTTAGAAATATTTGGCGAATTTAATTTTCTTTTTTGCATAGGGGAGAGACAAAGATTTATAACTTTCGCCAAACTAATTTTGGGAAACTAGGTTCATGACCCGCGAAGGAGATTGACTTCGCCCAGCACGAGGCTAGTTTTGGGAGACTAGGTTCATGCACCGGGAAGCAGATTGAGCTACCTTCACGCACTGCGAGACTAGTTTTGGGAAACTAGGTTCATGCACAACGAAGTAGATTGAGCTACCTTCATGCACCATGAGGCTAATTTCTTAGACATGGATTTCGCCCACCCTGGAACTATTCTTAGATTTTATGAATACTCACAGCAAAAATAACAAGATAAGTTTGGAGCAACACACTAAAACTTAGTATTCATTTCTTAAACATAATGTAGATAGGTTTGTAGCAACACACTAAAACTTTGTATTAATTTCTTAAACATGAAAATACATCTGCATGAGACTATGATCATTTACAAAATAAAATAGAATTCTAGAGATATTTAAACTTACCCGGAATAACACACAGTAAAATAGAGTAACTGTTGTTTTCAGGCGCCCACCAAATGTTGCTCTACCATTTTCTCCACATAGACTTGCACTCTTTTCTTTACCTCTTACTCTCTCTAACCTCTCTACCCCTTACAATCAAAATGAGTTTTACATTCATATTTAACTCAACATACAACTTTACATTTCATTGTCAATGAGTTTTACATTCATATTTAACTCAACATACAACTTTACATTTCATTCATGATAGAGCGAAATTAATTTTGATGTTGTTGTTGATCAGAGTGGCCCAAGTGTTTCTAGAGTGTGGGCAAAGTTGTTGAATTAATGCTTGCCCATTTCTGTTTACCTAAGTACATAAATTTTTTTAAATGACTTTGCAAGTGTTTCTAGAGTGTGGGCAAGGTTGTTGAATTAATGCTTGCCCATATATTTTTACCTAAGTACATAAATTCTTTTAAATGACTTTGTTGGGTTTTTGAATGGTTTGCGTCTCACTTCAGACCACCTATCTTCATGCTAAGACTTAACCTGCAAAAATGTGTTCAACCAGACTTCATGCTGAGACACAACCTGCAAAAATGTCTGACATGTATGGGTGCAAAAGTGTCTGAGTGTGAACAAAGTTGTTAAATTAATGATTGCCCATATCTGTTTACGTAAATACATAGTTATACATAAATTCTTTAAATGCTTTTGCTAGATTTGTGAATGGTTCGCTTCTAGCTTCACACTTTCTATCCTCACACTAAGACACAACCTACAAAATGTCTTTACATAAATTCTTTAAATGCGTTCGCTCCGTTTATGAATGGTTCACGTCTCACTTCAGACCTTCTATCTTCACCCTCAGACACAACCTACAAAAATGTCTTTAAGGAGAGACGCAAGGTATGACTGCTGTTGAGCTATTTATTGTAGTGGTTGAGATTATTATTTCCAACACAAAAGTCTAAAATCTAACCTGCAAATTCTGTAAAATAGTAAACTATTGGAAATTCGAATTATGCACCCGGAAGATTAAACCAAAAATTGACATTCATACATTTACCTATGAGGTGGCCATCGAGAAGGTGGATAATCCTGCCACCTGGCACATAGCCAAATAGCTTCAACGTGCCACAGAAAAAGTTTAACTCGCAGCAAAATAGTAAACCATTTGAAGTTCGAATTATGCAGTAGGAAGATTAAACCAGAAATTGACATTCATACCTTTATCTGTGAGGTGGCCATCGAGGAGGTGAATAATCCTGCCACCTGGCACATAGCCAAATAGCTTCAACGTGCCACAGAAAAAGTTTAGCTCTCGCATCCTGTGGAGTAAAATAAAATGCAATGGGTATCTTACTCGTTAGCAACAACTAAAGCTTGACCTTTGAAGGAGCGTGACTGTAGGGTTAGTTACCGAAACTACCTCGAACAATTATTGAAACTACCTCGAACAATTATCACCGTCAATTGCAACTCTCATTGGCGATCGCGATAGATCTGCAACACGTCAACTCTACAGATGATACTCCTCTGATGGAGAAATAATATACGGGTCAGTCCATAATCTCAAAAGTTCGGCAGCTTTTCAATGAAACGGGTAGAGTCACCATGTACAATAATATTTAATCATGAACTAAGTACATATTAATATTATTCATATTAATGTTACAAATTACCGCAAGGGAACACACCGACGTAGGAGGTTACTAGTTTCGTAAGGAGAATAAGGAGAATAACAATCATGCGAATTAACGACTATAATGTCAGTTTAGTGCAATGATGGAATAACTAGCTGACAGAGTGAGAAGATGACCACCACGAAGTTTTAAGTTATTAAATGGAAAATCAAATAACCATTAAGCAATAAAACAAGACAAAAGTCCTCTCATAATATAATGTGCTAGGTATATATATAATTAATATGCCTAAAAAAGAGTGGATTCCCCAGTCCCATAAATTCCCTTTAATTTTTTTTTTGTGTTCAGCTCAAACGTGTACATAAGTTGTAATTATTTTAAAAAATTCAAATATATGGCCAAAAAAATTGCCATTTTCCCATAATTCAAAACTTTTATATATATAACATTTTTTCATTCCTAACTAACTACTAATTAATTCATCTTTAACTTATTTTATAATTATTTAATACTTTATTAGAAATTTAACTAACAAAGTTTAAGGTTTTGAATTTTAAAAGCTTTTAACAACTGTTAAAATAATGTTCTCATATTTTTAAATTACTATAAATAAAAGTTGTAGTCATTCAATATCATAAATATAAAATCAGCGATAATATTCATTATAATTCAAAATTACCGGTCAAAATAATAGTGTCTTTTTTTATTTTATAATTATATTATTTTAGCATATATTAATAATAATTTAAAAATAATAATTTAATTTTATAATTTGAATCTAAATTTAAATGATATATATATATATATATATATATAATATAGTATTATATTAGTTTAGAGTTATATTTCAAATAATTTTAAATTAAATTCAATTACATCAATCAAATTATATATATATATATATATATATATATATATAGTATATAATATATAATTTCCATATCATAAAATTATTAATCATCTATGTATTTTTCATTTTGTAATGTAACTTTTTGAGATATTAATAAATGTTCCTATAGGAAATGAGTTTATT
>APFE030088995.1:112783-146361 GCA_000404065.3 Pinus taeda
AAAACGTTCACCATTCCTCTTTGTAAGTTTGGGTACTATTAACACGAAAAAATGTAGATGAAATTACATAAAGAAATAAAGCCCATAAAAAATCTATAGAATGACAATCTCATACCCAAAAATTTAAACAAAATATATAAGCTTCCTAAATATAATTCCATTAATAATAATTAATAATATATTGATCTCCCATTTATGTTTCCAACATTATAAACAAAACGTTCACCATTCCTCTTTGTAAGTTTGGGTACTATTAACAGGAAAAAATATAGATAAAATTACATAAAGAAATAAAGCCCATAAAAAATCTATAGAATGACAATCTCATACCCAAAAATTTAAACAAAATATATAATAACTTCTTATTACATAACATAATGACTCCTAATCATTTAAATTGAAAACTACAAATTTTACACAATCTTAAATATTTATTTCTATAGAATAAAAAGCTCATACCCAAACACTTAAACAAAAAATACAGTAATTTCTTATTGCATAGCATAATGACTCCTAATCACTTATATTGAAAACTACCAATTTTATAAAATCTAAAATATTTATTTTCTACCAATGTAAACCATTTATCTCTAATTAGTTTTTTATAGTTATATTTATATATTTTGTTATATTAATAATATTTATTGACTAAAAAAATAATTGTTATTATTTGTGAAATTTATATATATATTAATAAAGTATATAGTATATTCGGTTTTAATTTTTGTATGCTAATGTTTTACAGCATTCAACATGTATGGGTATTCAAAGAATTCTGCGTTACTTCTAAGCATCTTCGGACCTAGGAAACCATTCTACAATGTTTCAAGCATTGTTTTGAGTTAGAATATGATATTATATTATTTAAAGCATTGCTTTGAGTTAGAATATGATAAGATATTATATTTATATTTATTTCCCATTTTTGTATCAAGTTCAGCTCCATACATAAATAAATAATACGGTGTAAAGTTTTGATATTTAAGAATATCCTTTTTTCTCTGCTTTGCGAATGAAAAATTTGAAATACCTGAAATCTGTTGTTTGCTTTTTAATCAATTATTTTTTTCCCATATATTTGAAATAAATATGTATTTTCAAAGAAAGAGAAAAATAAAATAGGATAAAATCTTTACTTCATAACGTATTCCATATATTTTATAATAGCTTTTTAAACTTCAGATGATAATCTATGAATAAACACATAGTATAGTGAATTAAATGATTTTGATAACGAGGATTTGTTATATAATGATGATTGATGAATATAGTTGAAAACTTGTGGTTTTTTTTAATTAGTTTATTTTATAAAATAAATTAAATTAAGGTTAAAGTTAAAGTAAGATAAAATAATTACTTATCTTATATATTTTATAATAGCTTCTTAATTTCAAATAATAATTATTAATAAATACATATTATAGTAAATTAAATGATTTTGATAATGATTATTTGGTTTATAATGATGCTGGATGAAAATTGATGTATATTGAGTTTATCACACCTTAGAAACTCAAGAGCATTTAGATTTTTTTATTTTTTTTGTTTTTGGAAAGGTATGAAGAGAAGTCTTTTAAGATATTATAATTTTGATGATATATAAGGTTAAATAAGGTTGACATTGTCACAAATATTTCGAAATTAGGATATAATTTGGTTATATCTATAATGTTTTAAAACAAATTGTTTTTCATTCTCAATCTTCATAGTATCATAAAGATAACATATTCTTGAATCTTAAAGTGTTTTGGGAATGTTCCAACTTCCACCATCTTAATGTCACAATGATAACATATTCTTGAAACTCAGGTGTTTGGAAATGGTCCAAACTAGTTTTAGGATGTATCTCATGAAATATTTTCATATTTTAGCGATCTCGGTTGGTATATGTCCCAATAAAAAATGAGAAATACTTTTGATCTTTTATATTAGGGTTAGTCACATCCATATATTATTTTAGGTTATAGTTATTTGCTATTTTTTTATTGCATCATAGCTTCTCTTTAAACTTAGATACAATATTGATTTTAGTATTATAAAAATTATACAAAATCACATCTTCCTGTATTCCTCAATAATTTCGCTAAGTTTTGGTATACAAGGAATGCTAGTGATCTTCTCTTAAGTTAGAAAAAAAAATTAGGACCTTTATGTGGAGAAAAACATCCTTAAAAAAAAGTGAAAGGAAAAAAATATGCTTCACATTAAAATTTATAAATTATCTAAAAATATACAAATAATAATAATTACATGGATATATGGGGGTGGCAGAAGGGAGAGATATTCATCTAAATTTGGAAGGAATAATTGTGGACCAATTCTCACGGGGAGATGAAAGCTAACAACCTGACAAAAATGTATGTGTTCTATTTGGGATTAGTAATAGCTAAACACCAAGGTGTCCAAGAGATTACCATTTTATCAGACTCTTTCCTTATTATCCAACACCTGAGAACCAACACCCGTTTAAAAGAGAACATGCTTACGTCTATTTTTTCAACAAATCAATGGTATCCTTCAATCTTTCACTAGCTCCTCCCCCTTTCATATCCTCATAATCCTCATTTTAGAAGAAAACCATCTCTCCAATAAGGTTTGTCTTTTGGGTCAAGGGAAAATTGATATGAATGGAATCAATGGTTATGTTATCATCCCCTAATGGTTCCCATGGTTGAATTTTGTATTGCCACTATTAATTCTTGTTCCCATTCCATATCGTTGCCCATGATTGGACTTCTAATAACCCTTAGTCCTACCCCTCCCATACAATTGTTCCCCCTTCATATCTCGTCTCCCCTCCCACCACTCCTTTCCTTTCATGATATAGACATGAAAAGTTATAATTTGGCTCAACCAAGTATGATTATAAGAGAGTGTTCACACCATCTTAATGTGGCAGCTTGTGGGCACCGACCTTATGCAAGTGTGCTACAACCAATAACATCTTAGCATATTAGTTTCACCCTCATGAAAGATTTTAAGTTTTTCCAAGGTTTCATCTCTACTAGCGTGCCTCATTTAATTGTATGGGTGAATATTAGACTTGTGCTTCAGCTCAAGATCATGGCATATGAGGAAGATTTCTTCTCAGTTAGTTCTGTGGTGATTACACTCTCTTGGGTCCCTGAAACTCATAATGAGGAATTGTAGGATAATATGAGGTTATTGGATTGTTGCGTTAATGAATTGAGGAAAGGATGCACATTAAAATTCACTTCTTATGAGTAGGGTGGGTTTTGGTTCTATTATCCACTGATAATTTGGAACAGGGAAGTTTCGATGGCAAGAGTGACATCTAGATGATGGAAAATTTTGAAGCTTAGTCATCAGATTTGGGCTACTACTCAATAATTATTCTACTATGAGGTTAATTTTGGGGTAAAACACAATTGCAGCCTGGAATTTTGGCAACTTTCCCTCTCTGGTTCTAAGATAACTATTTCAATTTTCTCCTCCCTTGGACCTGTGATATTTTGGAGCAATCCTATTTGTATACTGGTCTCAACTAATATCTTGGCCAGAGACAAAGAATTGCAATTAGGAGTATTCTTACTTTCTTTTTGGTTGTCTATATCTATATATGAGCTTGCAATTTCTAATTTTGGTTACTAGTCCAGCTGACTAAAATCCACTAAGTGCTAGAAAGTATTTTGGCCACTTTTGTCTTGTCTTTGTTGTTTCCTCAGTTGGTCCCTTCATTTCTTGCTCATTTTTGGCTTTAGTGTACCTCTCCCATGGATTCAAGTTCATCAAGTAAATTAAATGATTTTGATAATGATGATTTCATTTATAATGATGATTGATGATGATTGATGTATATTAAGATCATATTTTGTCTATCACACTTTAAAAACTCAAATTATCTAGATTTTATTAGAGACTTATTTTTTATTTGGAAAACAATAAAGAGAAGCTTTTTAAGATCATCATAATTTTGATGATTTATGAGGTTAGACAAGGTCAATATTTTCACAAATATTTTGAAATTGAGATATAATTCAGCTATACTCGAAATGCTTTAAAAGAAACTGCTTTTCACCTCCAACCCACATAGTGTTATAAAGATAACATATTCTTGCATACCAAGGTGTTTTGGTAATGATCCAGCTTCCACCATATTAATGCTAAAAAGATAAAATATTATTGTACATTCAGGTGATCCATAAATGTTCCAAACTAGTTTTGCGATATAGCTCATGAAATTTTTTCATATTTTAGCGATATTGGTTAGTATATGTCCTAATGAAAAATGAGAAATACTTTTGATATTGTATATTAAGGTTAACCACATCCTTATATTATTTTAGCTTATAGTTACTTGCTAATTTTTTATTGCATCATAGTTTCTCTTTAAATTTTGATGCAATAATATTTTTAATATTATAAAAATCCTACAAAACCACATCTTCATGAATTCCCCAATAATTTCGCTATGTTTTGGTATCTTGATACCATTTTAGCATGGAATGTTAGTGGTTTTGACTTAAGCTAGAAAAAAAAAAAATAGGAGCTTTATGTGGAGAAAATATTCCTTAGAAGAACAGAGAAAAAGAAAAAAGGGAAGGAAAGAAAGAAAGTAAGAAAGAAAATAAGGATGTATCACATTAAAAACTATAAATTATTAAAAGTATTCAAATAATGATAATTAGATGGACATATAGGGGTTGCAGGAGGGGGAGACAATAAAGAATTGTTAGGTCTAAAATGGGTCTTATAATGAATATTATAAAATAATAGTGGAAATAATAAAATAATATTAGATTACATCATCAAATTTTGGAAGGAAAAATGAAAAACTATTTTTTCAAGATGTATTTTCAAATTATCTCCTTATTGTTTTGCTCTAATTTCAAGCAGGAGCACTCACTGGATGCAAAATTTAATTCCTCATTCCAGGAGTACCCATGTTGCATACTTTTGATGGACCATCCTACATGAAAAATGAGAAATACATGGAAAATGTGATTGCACATTTTTCATGTATTTCTCATTTTTTATGTTGCGAGCTCCATCAAAAGTACGCAACATGGATACTCCTCGGATGATTAATTTAATTTTGCATCCAATGGATGATCCCACTCAAGATTTGAGTAAAACAGTAGGGAGATAAGATGAAAATATGAGTTGAAAATGTAGTTCTTTTGTTTTTTTTATTATTTTAGTTTTAAAATCCAAAAATGGTGAATCATCCCCCATGGTAGTGAGCTTGATCCTCCTCTGCTGGGTAGCTTGTCGATTTTCACAGATGCTTTGCAGCTCCATGATCATATGTTGGTCCTCAAGCTGTTTGTTCCTCTACTCCAAATACTTGATGACCCATCTAGCCCCCTCGAAATTCAGTATCAAGTCTTTTATCTCCGTGTCCTGCTCCTGAATGGTCATCCTAAGTTTGGCATTTTCTGCCTCTATCTCTTCATCCTGAATGAGGATGACATCGGTCTCCTGTACAATTGATGGCCCGTCATCATGCATGGGCTCCTTTCCCTTGTCCAATACCTTTGTAGTCGATGTCGGAAGCAAGGCCCCTTCCACCCCGGGTGGAGATAACACCCGCTTTGTTGCTGCAAATAAGTTCCTACTACCTTTCTGATATGTCACAGAAAATGGCATGATCGTGGTCTCATGGTGCTCATGCTAATAAGAAGGACCACGCAACTCCTGCCTAGGCTCTGATAGTACCTGTGGTGCGCTAAAGAAGTCACGGGAGATGAAGTCCTCCCAAGCAATGCCCTGCAAACCCAAATGATGATCTACCAATATCCAGATAAGAGCAAAGTGATACACACTGTTAAGCTACTATTGAGGGGTCTTAAGCAGCATGAATGTGTTCATCCTCTCTATATTCCTGCATATGAAAAACGGGAGGTTCATCATCCTCACCCTGGTAAAGTGCATGAGCAAGCAGATGTAGTTATTCATGATCAATCTCATGAGAACCTCCCCTCACAGCTAAAGTATTTCATGATCAATCTCATGAGTGGAGCATACTCATTCTTCAAGTATTTGAAGGGAAATACTCTTGTGAGCTCATTCAAGAATCTGGTTTTGATGTCAGGCTCATAGTGTTGCCTTTCCACCTTCTTCTTCTTATGCCACTTCTCCCCAACATTTGGTATACCTGTTGCCACTGATATAGCTTTGAGTGTCAATGTGAAAGTGACCCCGGCCAAGGTAGACTGACCTCCATGTAGATGAAGCACAAATAAACTGGCCAACTCATGATGAACTCTAACATTTTTCACCCTTTGACAAAATTTGAAACATGATAGGTGCTGGAAGCATGTCATGGCAAGAGGGCATGCTTGTAACTCAGTGAGGGTAGTGGGTTCATCCCTGACATGTTTTCCACTCTCGTGGTGTCTCCTAGGAGCCTGCTCTTCTGAGGATGAGTCACACTATGTCTCCCTCCCATAATCAGACGAATGTTGTGATGACATGACTACAATGTGGACTGTGATAACGCAGCCCCTTTGATGATGATGGGAGGTTGGGTGCCTTTGAATTATCTGTTACCAAGGGGAACAATGAAACAGGGATTGTTAGGAAGGGAGTGATGAAATGGGGATAGGTTTTATAGGGGAAATTTGTTAGGGATATGGGAGGATTTTAGGGTATTGTGATGGGGTAGGGTTTAGGGTTTCTATTGAGCAATAGGAAGAGGGGGAAAGGGAATATGATTTTGGGAGTGTTAGGGTAGTGGTAATAGGAGAAATGACATGAGGGAATAAGGAACAGGGGTAGGGTAGGAAAAATCAAGCCTTGGAAACAATGACACTGTTACACAACCCTAGAAAAGGTATTTTCTTTGGTGTCTTCTTGTGTTTGCTTTATGAAATGTTTTTTCATTCAATCACCGGCAATAACCCACCATATATTTATCAAATTTGATGCACAAGTGACTTTGAGAGCCTACCTTGCAATTATAGGGGCTTCACAAAATATTTGAGGGGGTTTTAGCACGTTCTGGGCGTTTTGTCTCTGTGTGCCATGCCCCTGTCTGTGTGCACCACACTCCTGGTTATATGCGCCATGCTCCTCGTCTTGTGCATCTCGCTTTTTCTGGAAGACTTTTGAAGGCCTTCCCAGTGTCCCAATGGGGTGCAATATAGCTATTTGGAAATTTCTTTGAGTCTACTTTACGACTCAACTAGAATTTTTCAATTTGGAGTTCATTTGCCCTGTCAAAAATCAAATCTCTCAAGACTGGTCAAAATGTGCCAAATGAGGCTGCCTCAAGGCAGAGTGCTGTTGCAGTCAACTTTTGAATGCCTTCCTCAACCCAAAATTGAGCTCATGATAGCTCATTGGAAAGATACTTATCTCGTGTTACCATTTGTAGCATCAAGTATGTCATTTGGCGAACCCATCTAGGAGACAACTTGATTTTGCCAAGGTCACTTCAGAGGTGCATCAATTCTACCAAGGCGATTGTATTTTTCACATTTCTCTAAAACCATGACACCTATGTAAAAAGTGAAGGATGGTTTGCTTCCTTGGTCTATTATGGACAAAAACCTCTCTCAGGTTTCCCAAATTCATCTTTGCTTGCTCAGAAACATCATTTGAGTGAAACCTATTTCGATGTGTGGGACAAAGGATTTGTCGAAATGAAGCGAAATGAAGGGGATAAGTGGCTTCTAAATTCTTGGGAAAATTCTTGGAAGTAGGGATGGATGTTAAGAACCAGGGAAAAGTGGAATTTCAAAGATTGAGTGAGCGGAAGGGGTCCAAAAAGGCAAAACACAGGTCCAACCTAGAAAATTTCTAGGTTGTAGCAAGAAACTAGGGTTTGTGCGAAAATGAGGAATTTGGGGGATCTCAGTGATGGGAAGTGTTTGACAAGGTACTTTAAGGATAGGGGAAGGTGTATGAACATTAGGGTACAATTTTTGCCAATGATTTGGCCATCCAAGAGAAATTGCCTTCAAAACCCTAGGAGACGGAAATGACCTTACCTAGGTGCAACTGAATCATGAACAAGGTGTAAAATGACCCAGTGGAACTTGACATGATAATGAAAACCTTATGAATGGTGGTACACTCAGTTTGAATGGTGACATGGAATGTCATTTGGACAACTTTGACAAGGGTAAAATCAAACCCTAGACATAATGCCTAGTGACCAAATTTTGCTTGAAGACTCACTGAAATGACAAAATTTGACCTTGACACCTTAAAATCACTTGTGTAAGAGCATTTTTTATCACTGGAGGAAGGATGCAAATACTGACACTAACCCCTGCCACAATTTTCATTTTGGGGTCAAGTAGTGTTTGACCACTCATCATCTGGCGACCACAAGTCTGGGTTATCAACCATGTTGTTAGCCTCGAGATTAGTTGTTCTTGTAACCAACATCATTGTATATTTCCGTGAGCCAACAGAGCCACGACCATATTGAGACGAATTGATGCGGCGTATTCAGTTTCATGTTTTTTTATTTGACACATATTAAAGGTAAGTCAGAGTTAGGTGGGCAAAATTATTTTTTGCCTTAGAATTAATGCTTTGAATGTGTACTACATTGGCTATGTTTAAACAGAACATTGAAAAACTAGTTTTAATGTTTTCTACATGTGGCAGAAATTCTATAGCATGAAATGTTGAACTTGCTAGAAGTTGGAGAACATGGCTGCATTTGAAACATTATGGAGTGTGTCTAAGTATGGAGCTTGGACTTGTGAAGACTGTAGCCTCCCTTGGAGCATAAAACTGAAGTCTTGAGCTAATTGTGGTGATTCGTAAGCTTGTTCTATGGAACTGTGGCACACATTAAGGTATGGAGCGTTATCAATTTTTTTGTGAGAGTGCGAAGGAACACTGCATATGAGCCCAAATAATTGTAATTGCACAGTCAGTGTATACCACTGCTTTAAAGTTTGGGGCCACCTCCACCTATAAGCACTCGAAATAAACAGCTTGCTAAACATCGTTGTGTAATGATGCCTGGAATTATAGAAGCTCCTTATGAGGTGATATCTTTGTGGTGAATTTCTTTGATGCGATAAATTTTTTCTCGATTATGTTGTGTGAATCCTTTGGCCATTTGATTACTATTGAAATATTTGAAGAAGAGCCATAGTAATTGACACAGGAATTTAGCATATTAGAATCGTTTTTCACTACTTTTGTTGAAAGTGATCAACGTAGAACAACTCAATCTTTATGCAACTTCCATCTAAAAGTAAAGAGTCGCCTCTACTCAATCATAGTGGAAGTAATTATCCTCCCACCACAATTTTTTTTTTTTTTTTAATTAGAGCTAGTATGTAGAACATTGGTGTATGAAGTGAGAGTAAGTTTGTAATTGGGATGGCCAAGGATGTCGCAAGTATTGCCTGCCCATTATTATTTGAAGTTGTTAGAGGATTAGAAGAGATAAAAAGGAGGCAACAAGGTTGAGCAATTTTGTAGTTGAATAGAGTTTTGAAAAGTGCATGCGGCCAAAGTTTTTCGGGCTATTGAGAAATTCGTGAGCAAGTAGAGCTATGACCATATCAAAAAGGATTGTTGAGGCAAATTCTTTGCCACTCTAAATTGAGCCTGCCTGTGTAGCTTCTATGAGGTTACTATTGAAGTGCACACATTGTTATAAAGGAGTGATTGTTGTATATGCTGAAAATTGAGGACCAGTGAATCGTCTATTGAATTGTGTGTGTTTCTATGGAGATTTGAGTTTGTTTAGAAATGGAAGTAATGACCGAGTAGAGTGTTGAACCTATAGTGTTCAACCATTTGTGAAGCACCCAACATCAAAGTGTTTCTAGCTAGAGAGCAGAGCTGTATGTACAATTGAGTGGACCTGACTCCCTTTGGAGTTCTGATGCACAACCTGAGTACTTGTATGCTACTCCTGAATAGTTGTATGCTACTGGAGCAGCCGCTTTGTTGTTTCAACGTTATGAGTAGTTTTTTTGTTAGCAGTCAAAGCTACATATAAATTAAACCCTAAGTGTATAAAAACTGGTCTTGGCTCCTCAAAAGCATATAAATTAAACCCTAGTTGTATAACAACTAGTCATGGCTCCTCAAAAGAATATAAATTAAACCCTAAGTGTATAACTGGTCTGGGCTCCTCAAAAGAGAAAAACCTAGCATCATATGCATTCAAAGGGGCCAGGTTTTTTAAAAATAAATGAAAGAGGAACAATAGTTATTGTCGGCGAATTTAATTTTCGTTTTTGGAGAGGGGAGAGGCAGAGAGTTATAACTTTCGTGAAGCTACATTGGGGAAACAAGGTTCATGCATCGCGAGACTAATTTCCCAGACTTGGATTTCGCGCACCTCATAACTATTCCAGAGACTTACTGAATACTCACATATAGGTTTGGAGAAACACAATAAAAGTTAGTATTCATTTCTTAAACATGAAGATACATCTACATGATACTACGGCTCATTTACAAAATATAATAAAATTTTACAGAGATTTAAACTTACACGGAATAACACACACTAAAACATAGTAACTATTGTTTTCACGCGCCCACCAAAAATTGCTCCACCATTTTCTCCACAGGGACTTGAACTCTTTTCTTTGCCTCTTACTCTCTGTAACCTCTCTACCCCTTACAATCAAAATGAGTTTTACATTCATATTTAACTCAACATAAAATTTTACATTTAATTCATGACAGAGTGAAATTAATTTTGATGTTGTTGTTGAGTGTGATCAGAGTCACGCAAGTATTTCTGGGGTGTGGGCAAGGTTGTTGAATTAATGCTTTCCCATATCTATTTAACTAAGTACATAAATTATTTAAATGATTTTGTTGGGTTTCTGAATGGTTCACGTCTGACTTCAGACCTTCTATCTTCACGCTGAGACACAACCTGCAAAAATGTCTTCAAGTAGAGACGCAACATGCAAAAGTGTCTGACATGTATGGCTACAAAAATGTTTGACATGTATGACAGCTGTCGGGCTATTTATTGCGGTGGTTGGGATTATTACTTCCAACACACCCCCTTAATCACAACTACTGCCATTGACAATTCCCAAATAGTTTCTAAGATAAACAAAATTTTCTCCTGCTAACGACTTTGTGAAAATATTAGCTAGATGTTCCTGTGACCTACAGTGCTGCAGCAAAATTTCATCATTGTTAATCAACTCTCTAATAAAATGATATTTAGCATCAATATGCTTGGTCCTTTTGTGGAATACATAGTTCTTTGACAATGCAATTGCTGAGGTGTTGTCACAGAAAATAGTTGTCGCACCCTCTTGGTCATGATAAAGATCCCTCAACATCCTTCTCATCCAAACTGCCAAGCACGTTGCTGCTGTTGCTGCGACATATTCAACTTCTGCTGTTGATAGTGACATTATTGGCTTCTTCTTAGAGGCCCATGAAATGCATTCAGAACCCAAATGAAAAACATATCCTGACGTGCTCTTTCTATCATCGACACTACCTGCCCAATCACTGTCATTGTAACCAACCAGCCTGAAATCACTTGTTGCTGTGTATAAAACACCATATTGTTTTGTCACATTAACATACCTTAGAATCCTTTTTTCTGCTTGCCAATGTGTCTCCTTAGGTGTCTCCATGAACCTTGACACCAAACTTACTGCATACATTATATGTGGCCTAGTGGCAGACAAATACATTAGGCTGCCTATCATGCTTTTGTATAATGTCGGATTGACATTGCTGCTGCAATATTCTTTACTCAACTTCAACCCTATGATAGTTGGAGTTGGTGCGAACTTAGTGTTCTGCATTTTAAACCTCTCCAAAATTTCTGCCACATACTTTTCTTGACGGATAAAAATGCCATTTTCTGTTTGCTTCACTTCTATGCCCATAAAATATCTTAACAATCCCAAGTAAATCATTTCAAGCTCACTCTTCATGACTTGTTTAAAATAAACGATGAGGAAATCATCACTACCTGTAAAGATAAAATAATCTACATACAAGACGACAATGAGAATCTTACCTTTCGTCTCGTTGATGTAGGGTGTAGGCTCACCATCACATTTGTTGAAACCATTATCCAACAAGTAAGCATCTATCCTATTATACCATGTGTGTGGTGCTTGCTTCAATCCATAAAGAGCTTTCTTCAACCGATACACTTTGTCTTCTTGGCCTTCAATCTCATAACTAGGCCATTGCATGACATACACTTCCTCTTTCAGCACTCCATTCAAGAATACTGACTTTACATCCATTTGATACACTGTCCATTTATGTTGCACAAAAATCGCCACAATTGCGTGCACTGTCTCCATCTGCACGACTGGCGTGAACATCTCTGCATAATCTCTTCCATGCTGCTGCTTGTATCCTTTGACAACTAGCCTTGCTTTGTGCCATTCAATCTTTCCCTCAATGTTTCTTTTGGTCTTGTAGACCCAGTTTACCCCAATAAAATGTTTTCCTTTTAGAAGGCTCACTAACTCCCGTGTATCATTCCTTTCTATTGCTTCTATTTCTTCCTGCATTTCCGCAACCCATTTTCTTCTTTGACTACATATTCAAAGTGGATTGGGTCATCTACATGGAAAAATAATGCAAATAATGAATTCAGACCTGCGCCACTATCAAATTCATATTGCTCATAAATTTCATTTAAATTTATGAATTTTGGCTTTCTTCTGCTTTCTTAAGATGGACTTGATATGTCACTTGGTGTCGCACTTCGCCATGTGATTGGAGAAGCACTTGCTTGGCTATGCGAAATTGTTCAATTATTTTTGGATGGTGTTGCTTGATGCCTACTTTGTTGTGCTTGAATAGGAGTAGAGGGAGTCATTGCTGAGGAATTACTTGCTTCTGTTAATTCCTCTCTGTCCTCATATGGTATGCATTCTTTGACATTGATTGTCTTTTCTAAACTTCCATCCCAAGCTTCCTCTTCTATGAACTACACATCTCTGCTGATTATGACCTTCTTGGTTAATGGATTGTAGAGTTTGTATCCCTTGGATTCATTACTGTATCCAAAAAATATGCATTTCTCCCCCTTGTTGTCCAACTTCTTTCTCAACTCGTCTAGGACATGTGCATAAGCCACACATCCAAAAAATCTCGAGTGACATTTTGTTTTCTTCCACTCCATGCCTCTTCAGGAAGAATATTCTGGACACCTTTGGTTAGACATCTATTCAAGATATATGCTGCACAAGCGACAACTTCAACCCAATAGACATCTGGAAAATGCTTTGCCTTAAACATACTCCTTGCCATCTCCATAATGGTCCTATTTTTCCTTTCTGCCACACCATTTTGCTGCAGTGTATATCTTGTTGTAAATTGCTTATGAATTCCATGCTCCTTGCAAAATCAAAGGAAGTCATTTGAGATGTATTCTCCACCTCTGTCTATCCTAAGGAATTTGATGAAATGTCCACTTTTCTTTTCAACAAGAGCCTTGTATTGGCAAAAGCGCTCAAAAACTTCACTATTCTATTTTAGGAGAAAGGCCCATGTCTTCCTTGTGTAGTCATCTATGAAGGTCAATACATAGTGACTGCCACCAATTGATGGTGTCTGCATGGGTCCACATAAATCTAAGTGGACAACCTCCAAAGGTGCCTTTGGCCTAACTAACTTTCCTACTGGAGATGTCTCTCTATGTTGCTTGCCCAAGATACATCCTTCACATACACTGTCTGGTTTTTCTATGAGTGGTAGATCCTTCACCATGCCCTTCCTATGCAGCAGATTCAAACCTACAAAGTTGAGATGTCCGAATCTCAAGTGCCATAACCAATTTTCATCATTTACATATTCTTGAAAGTTTACTTGTGTGACAATTGCCCCTTTTCTTTCATTTTCTTGTGAGTTCATAGATAGTTGTGCTCATGCACCTTCTTTCTGCAAACCTAATATTATTTTCAAGGGAAACATTCTATTGTCTGTCATCTGAACCTTTGTAATCGACTGTCTGCTTGGAAGCCTATCCAAAATTGTGCACACATCTTTTTTGAAGAAGACATTGTAGCCTTTTTGCATGAGTTGTCCAACACTCATGAGATTATGTTTCAGACCGGGGCCAAAGTAAACATCAGAAATGTATTTCTTCTCCCCCTTCTTTGTTAGGATATTAAATCTTCCTTTTCCCATGACAGAGACTTTGTTATCAGTCCCTAATGTCACTTCAGATTTCACACTTTCATCTAGATCAGAAAACATTTCTATGTTTCTTGACATGTGGTTGCTACACCCTGAATCTAGATACCATATATCACTTTGTTTTTCTTGTGCCACATTACAAGCTAGAAACATGCTATCATGGTTCTGATTTTCTCTTGTGAAATTTGCACTTGGTTTGTTACTAATATCATATTGCTTCTTTCTACATTCATTTGCATAATGACCATACTTCTTACAGTAATGAAATTGAACTTGAGATTTATCATACCTCTGAGCTTGTGCTTGATTTTGATTTGGGCCTTGACGTGGATTTTGATTGTTGCCTCTTCCATTTGAGCTTGAAGGGCTGCTTCTTCCACCTCTGTGTGGGCTTCTTCCTCTTCCTCTAGCATATGATCTTCCTCTGCCTCGACCTTGACCAAATGATACTTGTGTCCTGAAGGCATTCTCCAATGAGGTGCTTGCTGCTCTATTCAATCTATGTTCATGTGTAATTAGCGATGCATTAAGCTCATCCAATGTGAACTATGAGAGATCCTTTGTCTCTTCTATGGCCACAACAATGGCCTCAAACCTTGCTGGTAGATTTCTCAAAACTTTCTCAACTATTCTTCTTTCCTCAAGTGTCTCACCATGAGACCTGATTTGAATAACCATCCCACTTACATGTGTAAAAAATGAGTCTATATTATCAGACTCTTTGATAAAAATTGTTTCAAAATCTCTCCTCAACATTTGCAACTTTGTTGTCTTAACTTTTGCCATGCCTTGGTAGGCTGTCTAGAGGATGTCCCATGCTTGCTTATCTCTCCTCAACATTTGCAGCTTTTTTGTCTTGACTTTTGCCATGCCTTGGTAGGCTGTCTAGAGGATGTCCCATTCTTTCTTGGACTTTGTTGCTGTTGCAACCCTTGGGAAAATAATTTCATGAATTTGTTGAAAGATATAAAATAGGGCTTTTGAATCCGTCATGAGGAGGCAAGAATTAGGTTCCTATACTGGAATTTCTCTTTCCTATTACATTCATCATCCTTCTCCATGATGCCACTATCATTGGCTACAAAAACTACTCTTTGAATGTTGTCCACTGCTTCATACTGCCATGTATTTTTCCAGGATCTATTGGATGACTAAACCCCTTTTGTTTATAATGAAGAGAGAAAATCAATGTATTGAGATTCTCTGCATCCTATAAAATCACATCAACAACATTCTCATGAGGACAAGACAATTGAGTAGCCTAATAAAGGAAAAAGGGAAGACAATGTAGAAGAACTTCATACATGTTGTCATGTTCCCTATATAACTACCAAATCAGAAAAACATAGAGTAGACCCTGATGCTGGCATACAAGTGTAACAACATTCACAAACTTGGCATTATAGGAAAAATTTCTAAAACCGTTTAGCCTTTCCTCAAAATCACGACTTACTGCTTTCTCATCATATGACCTCTCATTTAAAATACTATATTGCATTTGTTGTCCAATTCTACCACTTGCATAAGAATGTCAATTACATTTTTGTCTCTATTTTCTTCAAGATTAACTATCATTTCCACTTTTGACTATCTATTACTTGAAAATAGCTCATCAACCATCATCCTACCCAATGTGAGAATATTTGGAGTCTATACGGAAACTTTTGTTTAGGTGATGGTTGTTCTCACTAAATTTCATCATGAAATGTGGATTCAGGTGGCGTTTTGCTTCCAAAGCTAGTGCATCAATTGTAGCTTCATGACTCTCCAATTTCATTTCAGACTATTAATGCAATTCCTCTTCAAAATGGGTAACCTCCAAGGCATGTAGCTCACATTCTTGATAATTCACAAGTTTTAAATACTCTATTTTCAAGTCAAGGTTTTCATTTGCACCTACATCTAGAATTGTTGGGTAAAACCCAAGTTGGCCTAGTTCTTGGTAATAACTCTGCATTTTGTGGAGTGGAGTGCACAGTGGAATGTGAAATGGAGTGCGAAGTGGACCACGTAGTGGAGAATTTTTTGATATATTGCATGATATAAGGGCTTCAGGATAGGGTGAAGCCCCTTCCTTTTCTAATTCTATAAAAGATAATGGTTTTCAGACAATAGTTACTTGTATTAAGGAGACCATGGTATATGGACCATGGTATTGTAATGATGTACCCTCGATATATTAATATATATAAGGTCAATAATAAAGAATAAAATGGTGTGATAATCTTACAATGGATTGAATGGTTGTATTATTCTGATATGTGGTTTGTAAGAGAAGGCGAGGCTCTGTAGCTGAGTGCATAGAGGCTTGAGTCTACAGTTGAGTACGTAGATGAACTGTAGCTTAGTGCGCAGGTCAAGAACTATTTGTTGTACATGAATTATTATTATAAGAAATAGTTCTTATGGACGTAGTCCCACATTGGAATGAACCACGATAAAATTGGTGCCTTCATGTGTATGTTTTTTTATCATCTGTTCTAGAGTAGCAATTTATTACAACACAATGATGATTATGGGTTTATACGATATGTTTATGTGATTAAATGAATGCGGAAAAGTGATTTATGAATATTAAGTGTAAGCAAAAATAATAAGACCACATCTCCACATCCCTCAAGGTTGCAAAAACCTGGTTCTGCATCCTCCCATAGTCACCTTGGTTGAGACTACGATCTACTTGTAGGTCATTGTCAGAAGGGCTAGTGATTGAGGGTTTTTTTGTTGCACAATTAGATCGAACTTGGGTCAACCCAAAATAAACCAAAAAGAATTAGGTTTCTCCTTGACATACTCCATTTTTTCTTAAGCTTCTTTCTGTCAATCTTCACATTAATATGAACAAACCTCTTAGTGTCACGAAGTTTCCCCTAAAAAACAATTGAGAAGCTACGAAGTGTTATGCTTTTCAACTTAGGAGGGGAAAAACAAAGGCTGCCATGTTCAGTCACATCGGAATTTGAATTTCCATCCACCATTTTAGATTCGCCATCACCATCTTCCTCAACGACAATGAGTTTACCTATTTTTGTTGGATGTTGATCAAATGAAACAGGTGTGAAGGATGATGCTTCATTCTTTGGATCTTTACTTATCAAACTTTGGTGGATGATCAATTCCACAAGGCAATAGCACATGAGGGGCCAAAATGGAGAGAACTACATTGCATGATTAGAATTTTAAAACCTGAGTGCTCAATTCTTAGAACAACTAAAATATTAAAAGTTTGGACTAAGCATAAATATGTCATAAAAACAACGAAAACGATCACCGATCTTAATTCATCCAGTTAAAAATTTATCAAAATGGGATGTTAAAATATAAATTGTCAAAATTTTCAATTGAATACCTTTGTTTTGCATTCCCCCGTCTCCATTCAATCTGTAGAGTTGGAAGGAAAATACACCTTTTTCAGTGTACTACAAAGAAAATCTAGGACTAGATCACACACATTCTCCTGCTTCTCCAAGAAAACAATAGAGAAATCTCCAAAGGAAATAATATTCTTCACTATTCTTATTTCTGGAACTAAAAAATGTTCTAGCATTTCAATAAGAAAATATTAGGTTGTGCATATGGAAAGAACAAGACAAAGCATAAGTTGTGGATAGCCAAAGGAGAGAGATTTTATAAAATGAATCTTATTAGGTGTTTCAAATTAGAATGCATTATCGAAATAATAGGTGTTTTAGTTTATACCTTGATGTAGGATGTTATGTAGCTTGATAAAGTAGGATTTTTACTTAGACAAGGAAATCAATCTATTAATTTAAGCAAATTAGCTTTTTTTTTCCCTCTTAGTTTAAAAATATATAAAACATTAAATTTTTGGGTACTTTGGATAAATAAGAAAAATATATTGATAAGTAAAGAATTGTCAACAACATTAAATAATATTGTTGATGATGTCACTCTTTATCCATGATTATGACTCCTGGTTGATAAGATATCTCTTCTTAAATGAACCAGTTTGACATCTGTACCTAAGTTTTGGAAGGAGGTCTTGAGCCATTCCTTGGGTTGTGATTTTTTAAGGTTTGTAACCCTAGCAAGGGCCTAAACGAAATAGGGATTAGACCATATGACTGTGAAAGTTGTGCAAGATTGAGAATTGCTAGGGTTTGGAACCCTGGAGTTGTGATGTAAGTCTAGCGTTTTTCATCAACAACTTAACCAAGACTTTCAAAACCTAGCCAATCTAAAGGTTTGAAGAAAATTATTTGGTTTATACACTAAATCCTAGGATTGAGGAAGAAAGTCAATAGTCAAGATTTATGATATCTAGGGTTTATAGTCATTAGATGAACTTGAAGATACTAGGTTGAGATTGATTTTTTATATTTTAGATAAAAGGATCAATGAACTATTATTGTTGGTCGAATAATATATTTGTGCTAGCTAGTAGAATGTTATATCTATGTTTGTTGGTAAAATGTTATATTTGTGCTTGCATTTGAAAATGTCAACTTAAATGCACTCATTTCCTCACTATTCATTTGATCTCTTACCTATCAACACCATATTCTCCCATGAAAATATGGTATTAAATCCAACAATTGTTGTGATTCCTAAGGACATTCATACAAGAATTGGGCATTCTATTCTGTTGCAACTGTTGGGGAACATGAAGGAGATATTCAATAGAAAATTTCTTATTGATTACAGAGATAATGAGGTTAGTAGTAGAGACTCTCTTTTCCAAATGATTTTCATATTGTAGCAAATTGGGAGAGAATGAACAACATATTTGAGTTGTTATTAGGAACTTCTCCAACATTTATGGTGATATTAACTATTTGTTATAGTGGTCCTTTTGAATGGAATATGTTGGTCCTTTTGTGACTAAAATTTGCATGGAGAAGGTTCCCTATCTTGAGAAGTATTAGTCTGTGTTCATGGTGTTATTATTGACTAGTACTTGTAGAGAGTGCTTAAGCAGTAATGTATAGCATGCAGATGAGCGTTTTTCTCAAGAGATCAACCTGTGGATGAGCACTTGTTTGAGGATATATTTTTGTTGTCTTTACACCTTTTGAATGCTAATATGGTTGCTAACAGCATACAATTTTTTTCTATGTAGACCAGTTCCAAACGAATGGATAATAAAACAACTAGGGTCCCACAACTTTCTGTGTGATAAATTTTAAACTTCTTAAATGAAGTATAAATAGGTATTTTCCTCAACACCAAGGGACATAAATTTGGTATATTCTATTTGAATGGGGAAATGGTCATGGTTTCTAAAATAGGGGTGGGTAAAAGAAATGCCACTTGAAATGTTAGAAAATAGGAAGCATATATTATTTTATCAATGCATTCCACATCTATAAACTTCACATCAAGACCCTGAGTCAAAAGAACGTCTCATTTTCAGATGTCTTATTACCAAAAATTATCCTCAAAGTGAAGTGTTCCAAGGGCTTAAATGGATCTAGTGTGTGCTAGCCTTGGGGAGTATCCCTAGCTAAATCATGTTCAAAATACTGAAATCAGAAAACAAAATAAATTAGGTTTGCATTGTTACCCCACCAGTTGGTGCCACAAGGATGATATATTTCATAGAAGTCA
Source organism: Pinus taeda (assembly GCA_000404065.3). Taxonomy (NCBI): domain Eukaryota; kingdom Viridiplantae; phylum Streptophyta; class Pinopsida; order Pinales; family Pinaceae; genus Pinus; species Pinus taeda. Next base: position 132,443 of record APFE030088995.1, read on the forward strand.
CAAAACCAACAAAACAACTTTGTCGATATTCATATACAAATTTCATATCTGCGATGATTATACCCTTAAAATGGTATATTCATCTTTAAACCAACAATAAGTGGATATATTTTTATAAAAGATTTGGTTCTATCAATTGATTCCTGCTTGAAGGGTTGTGCGATCAACCCATGTGCATGTGAGAAATAAAACGAATAAAATCAACGAAGAAGAAAAGTTTTGGCAAAAAGGAATATATTTTGACTTTCACCAACAATGATCTAGAAAACAATTTCAGTGAGCCTACATAGGCTTACAAACTATAAAATCCTTGCAAAAAATTCATAAGAAATAAAGAACCAAACCACCAGACAAATATCTTTATATTTCCAAAGATACCATAAACAAAGTTTGGAGTCTTGGAAAACACATCCACCAAAATGTTCAATAACCAAGAATCCTGAAAGATCTAAATACATGGCCATGGTTCTTGGATGCATTCCAATTCCTAGAGATAAAATTTATAGAGAAAAATGGAAGCATGACAACTCCAAATGACAATTCTCAGACATAATATTTTAGATGTAGAAGGAAGAATGGATGGAAAGGAATAAACCACAAATATATCTATTATATAAAAATCTCCCTCTTGCCTTGAGTTCTCCAAATGCAATAATTAATAATTAAAACTTTCTTTAAATTAGGTACTCTTCTCCATGTAAAATTCAGATCTGGAGTGAAATAATGAGTTGTGCTCATTTTTCCATCGTAACAAGAAAATTGCCACAAGTGATCACCCTTCATGCCATGAATGGAATCTGGGGCATATGAGAATTAGAATTTACGTTAAGGTTACATCTAAGCAATTATTTAACATTGATTTCAGAGAGAGCTCAATTCTAGAAAACCCACCACCAATAATGTGATCTCAAGCTACTATTCTGAGATGGAAATAAATTGAACTACTAGAAATGAAAGCATCTTCATCATTGTTGTTATGAGGGTGAAAACATACCAGAATAGCACATACATAATAAAGTAAATCTAAGAAGTAAATGTAAATCAAAACCAATGAAGATAGATGGGAAAAGTGGGCCCTTCTACTAATAATCATGCACCAAACATGTCTGCAATCAAATAATTCATTGATTCATCTTCCAACATGTCAGGACATTGAAATGGATATGCAGTCACTGTTAGTCATCTACTGATCTCAAAGAAGGGTAAAACTAGAATCCCTTATACCTCAGGGACACCTGCCTATTGTTGTTATAAAGATGAAAAAAGGTTGCAATATGTCAACACCAAGAGTGTCTTTCCTTTGCTGATCATGCAGAAAACAATAAAAAATGATTCCCCACATTAATGGACCTACCTTTATTAACATTCAAACGACAAAAGGTCCCTCAAGTGATGTACCTTTTTTGAGATTTTAAATGCTGAATTCAAATAGCATAGATAGCCACAAGCATTGTGCCCTACGTCAAATAATAAATGCTATGTTTAGATGCCAAATATCTCTCAACATGAGTCACATTTTTTTAGTGGACAAGGCTAATTTATTTGCAAAAATTAATCTTTATCTAATGCACATGACACAAGGCATAAAAATAAAAATATACAACACAATATAAGTGAACTCTAGGAAGAAGACAAAGGTGACACATTATACATATATACAAATAGATATATAGATAGATATAAAAATGAAATATAGAACCAATTTTTTTAGAAATAACATGTAGATTATGCCGCGAAAATTTTGTTTGCATGATGATACATTATTATATTCGTAGCGATTGGAAATTCATTTAGAAAATTCATCTGAAATATTTGAAAACAACCAAGTAAAGGAAGATTATTGCTATTATTTAAGTAGTGTCCATCTAGATGTAGGGAAGAGAATAGACTACATGCTACTTAAGTCTTAAAATCATAAACAAACATGAACAAAGATGATTAACTAGGTAAATAGTGAACATCCATTTTAAATGTGAGATGTACCATGAGCATTGGCATTTAGCCAGATCTTGTCCAAACATAAAAGAGAGATGCTTCAAGATGTGCCAGCAAACATTAACATTAAAAAAGAGATACAAGAAAAGAGATAAAATAACTAAAAATAATAAATAATTAGAACAAGGTAGGATTTCCTTCTAAGTCTTAGAATATTTGTAATTTAGCTAAAAAAATAGAAGCAACAATATTTTGTGATCAAAGCCCCGAATTTGGAAGAGAAGCCCCATATGAAGTTTAAATTTTCCATTGCCTAACAAGCTTAGTTCACTTATATGCACTAATGATTAATTATACCTAATGGTGCAAATGCTACCAATGGACATTGTGTATGATGTTGAGATTTTTTAGAGTGGGAGATACTCCAAGCCCTAGGTTTCGGGGTTTGGAAGTTGGAGCACCACAAAAGTGATTTGTGGGCTTGGAACCCAACCTAGAGGGTATGAAAACATGAGGCATTTGAGTGATTTGACACTAGGAGGTGTTATATGACCCTTAGAGGAGAAAGGGGTAGTGAAAATCACTCAAACTTGAGCTCTAGAAGTGAAGAAATTAATTTTTCTATGTTGTTGGTGGGCTTTGTGGCATACAAGTTAGCTTAGAGTTTGAGGGTTTGAAAAGACATGTTTGTTGACAACATATGAAAGATTATAAATAAAAGTGTAGTATGAGACATTTGAGCACATCCAAGTGCAATCCAACATCAAATATTAGCTCTGAAATTTGATAGTGATTCTGAGGCAAGAAGCACAAGTTTTGAGGGGGTTTCTCTCTTTTTAGGGTGAAAATTTCTTAAGGAGATGACCCACAAGTTTAGATAGACAAGAAGAGCTTGGAGGATAGTATTGGACAAATTTTAAGGGCAGATTCTCTTGCAGGACTAAACCGCAGATTTGAGGTATGTGTGAGGTTAATTTTGTGCTATATTTGTCCTTGTTTGTCTCTATTTACAAGGTCGCAGGGTGTGTTGTAGAAAAAAACACTATTTGGAGGATGTTTGAAGGGCTTTGAAGCCTTGTGGAGGCGGGTTTCACTGAGACATAGCCTTTAGACTAGCCAACATAGGTGGAAATAGTGTGTAACCCTTTCTTGAAAGCATTTTTGTGTTATTGTTATGACAAGAGTGTTGTAGGGTATTGTGAGCAGATTCCTCAAACCCTATACAGTGATTGGAGGCCTCAAAAGGGAAGAAAAGGAGGTAAATTGTTTGGGAAGGGTTATAAAGTGATGAGGAGTAGTGTTTAGGTGCTAGAGAAATGTGACTTCAACCCTAACCTAAGGTCAATGAATCACAACTCCCAATGCAAGAAGGCAACAACGGTGAGTTGTAGATGACTTCTTATTGATGGTTGGATGCAAGTAGATGCACATTCCTGGGAGAGGACTTGGTATAGGACACTTTTGGTTTGTTGGAGGGCAGTGAACCAAGTGTAGTCTAGAGAAACACCTTGATAGAATAAGTTGGTTGCTACGAGAGGTAGAGAACAAGAGCTCAAATTTTGGCTAGCGAGGAGAAGTTTTGATAGCCCATTTTCATTGTTGGAAAAGAGAAATTTGAAAATGATAGGTGGAAACCCTCTTACCATATGTTAGTCTTCATTGGAGCATCGTGGGAAGACTATAGTGGGAAGAAATCCATTAGTAGCTAAGGAGCAACAATGGGCAAGAAGTCTCAAAGTGTTGTGGCCTTGATGGATGAAGGGGCAACTAGTGAGCATGAAGACACGATTGTAGATGGACTTATGAACATCTAGAGGGAGGATTGGATAGTTGAGTTCATTGGCCTAAAGGGATTGGTGCATTTATAGAGGCAGGTGTTGTAGAATGGAAGCGAAGGACCCATAGTGTACATAAAACAACAAAGCAGTTGTGATTGCATGCTACATCAGCTAGATGGTCAATGTATATTGTATCTTGTAATCTTAGACTAGTGGATGTATGAGGACCATTATCCCTGGTACAAAAGTCCTAGACTATTGTATTATCTGTTTGGTTAATATAACAAAGTTGAGTTGTTGATTAAATTTGTAAAAGGTGGTGTATATTTTATGCACTAGTAGATTTACCATCGTATAATATTCTGCAATGAAAATTAGTCTTGTTGTTATATTCCACTATGAAAAGTAGTATTGTGTTTTGTTGTCAGCACAAAAGAATCTATGTTCTATTATACATGGCATATTATATTGAGTGAATTTTTAGTAACTTTCCAATGAAAAAAATGTAGTGGTTGATGTGTTTGTTGTCTCTTGGATAAAATTAGTTGAGAGATTTTAGCATTTATTCTTAATTCTTTTTTGAGTGATGATTCTCACCCATGGAGATTCTTTGAGGGAACTTCCCTGAAAAATTTAGGTAAATATGGTGCATGCGATTGTTTTTATTTTACTTCCTCTAACTATATCTCTTTTTCATTTGATCTTAGATAAGGGACCAATAATTGGGACAATATATCAACCCTAGTAGTGCTTCTTGGATTAACCATTAACAAGAATATAAGTAGAGTCCAGGTCTATGGGAGCTAAACATTTTCAGTGGATTGGCTCAATGTTAAAATCACCATGAAAAATTTACATCTTCAAGCAGTGCTGAAGCATGTATCAGCTATGAGAGTCAGCTTTTACACAGACTATTTTGCTCACATTTTTTGTAAACATAACTCCAAGGTTGATTCTTAACTAAAGTTGGTGTTCATTGGAGGCTAAAATGATGAGTTTTATGGAGGAAAATGAGGGTGTTATCTCAAAACATCCACTCTTCTAATTTCTATAATCTTCTTTATCTTCTCATCCACTAATTCCTCTCACAGCATAGTTAGATGATGTTCCTATTCTACTAGTTGGTAGTCTTCCTATTTATTATTTCTTTTACTGTGGAGTATGGATTGTAATGGCATCATGCACATGCAATAGAGTAGCTATCGTTTATATGGAATTGGTTGGTGCTTTCTAATAATAATGTTGGTATATTCCAACGTGGCCAAATTCTTTTGTGAACTAAAGTATTGTGTTGTGTAGAGGTAGAAATTTAGAAATGTAATGTATTTGTTTGTTTTACTATTTGCATTTTTTTATGGTGAAAACATGAACATGTACACACACGCACCCAGATGTGTGTGTTGTGAGATAATTTATGGACTAACTTGACTCGTTGGGTAATTTAAGTTATGAAAAATGGCTTGGGGTCAATTCCCTGGGTTGGTTGTGTCTATTGTGTGCCCCTCTCAATGTCACTCTTAGGTCAAGAGTTGTAATTAGCACTGACAAGTTTACATTGTGCACCATCCATGAAATGAAAGGAAGTTCCTAGGGGTTTCCCTGTATGGTTTCTTTGAAATAAATTATATAATACAAACACATAGATATTGTGTGTGAGAGAGGGTGTGTGAGAGAGAGAAAGCGCGAACTTCTCCAACTCACCACTTGACCAAAATAGACATCCAATGCCAAAGAAAAAAAGGTAATAAAATATATTCCAAACAAAGAATTTTTTAACCTCGAGTTGCTTTTTTGGAGGTTTATAATTTCCTTGGGTTACAATATGATTTCACCATATATTTAAGGGAAAGAAGATTCCTTTAATTCATACATCAAAGGAACATAAGGACGTTAAGAAATGATAAGCCATTGATTCAGATAAAAATACAAACTAAATGCATTGACAAATTGACTCGATATAATTATGTGCAATTTATCACTATACAAAATTTGGTTGTTGAGATAATGAATTACTTAATTGCTTAAGAGAACTAAATACACGCTATCCACTAACACACAAAATTTCTATGAAAGTGTGTACCTAACACAAGACATTGCTACAAAAGCGTGTCCCTCTCCTATGAGAATGTGGATGTCTAATAAGAACTGAGTTTTAGTTAAGCCCTTTGCTTCACTGGCATAGAAAATAATAATTTAAAATGAAACAAAAAAAAAACACATCATGATAGAAAATCAAATATAAACTGATGTCTCTAAATGCTACTTGACACTTAGACAATCCTATATATTTTTATTATTTTTGGCTATTGTGCACAAATAGAATTGGAAAAAAAATAAAAGAGTGTTCTATGACTCCTTTTCTTTTTCTCCATTTCTTCAGTCAGAACATGTTAATGATGTCAAAAGAAGTTGAGCATAGAAACAATAGTGACAATAAAATATGCAAGCATGGAAATATTTACTAATGAGGATTTCTTCATTATAGATTTAGAGAATTACATTGGAAATAGATGGGGAATGCATCCAACATTTTGTTATTTGGCATTTTCTCAAAAAAAAATCAAGTGTATTCTATATTGTGTTGTATCCTATTAGCATGGAACTAGAAGCCCATTACAAGGATTCATATCACAAAACAAATAAATAAGAGGGGAAGAGAAACTGAAAACTCACATGCTCGCATGCTCCTGACCAAGAAGTTTGACATGAGTTCTATATTGAGGAGACATCATATGACACATAGATAATTTGTTCTTACCCATAATTCTTCAGAGCCACCATAACCCATTTCTCCTAGCCTGAATTATGGTTCCAATGTTGTAATCACCTATTCCTTAACATTTGCCGCTTTCCTGCCCTCCGATGCTTTCGCTCCTCCCACTCTCGTCAAACCCCAATAGAGAATATTAGTTAATCGATGGAAATCTCTTAGAGACGGACAAAAAAGCCCCTGAACTGCCTTGTTTCAATCCTCTCCTGTTATCTAGTAGCTAGGTTCACTGCTAACTTCCATAAAAAGTAAGTAGAAACCTGTAATATATCGACATAATCCAAGCCTCAACTACTAGTAATACCGCTCGACCACACTCTATACTGAACCGAGCTCTAGGAATAAGGGGTTAGTTGGAATATGGTCCCCTCAATTGTAAAAGTCTGAGCTTGTGAAATTACATCCAATTATCGTTCATTCCATTATTTTCGCAAAGGTGCACATTTATTCCCATGATGGCATCTTGGCACATGTTGCAATGTGAGAACTGTTAATTATGCAAATTGTGGTGTCCTAGTATTTCCTCTAAGATATATTGTTCATACTATTTTTCAATGTATCCATGGATCTTGGCATAGTCACGACGAGTAATATGTGGTAGTGAAGTGGTTCAACAACATGACTTTATTGATTTATTGCAAGTATCATTGGCCAAGACGTAACGATGTTATTTCTCCAGAATGTATGGGATGCATTTTGAGCTTCTAGAGTCCATAACCTCAGATAGAGACCGTAACCATTTTTGGAAGGCATTGTGGAACGTGACGGATATTATGCAAAATCAGCGCATTCCTTTTGACCCCCAAATGAATGGGTAGACACACATTGCTAGTAGCACCCTTGTTCATTTGTTTAGGGGATTTCACTACAACACTAAGACTTGAGATAAAAGTCTAACATATATTCAACATTGTTGTATCAAGTTGTTTGTCATTTCAGCAACAAGTCACCATTTGAGACTCGTTTGGAATTTCTTCATATATGTTTTTTATGGGAGTTCTAGATCAAGGATACATCATATGAGACACAAAGAACTCGTTCTTACCCATAATTCTTTTGGGGCACCATAACCCATTTCTCTTCATCACCCGAATTATTGTTCCAATGTTGTAATCACCTATTCCTTACCGTCTGCCCCATTCCTTCCCTCTGATGCTTTCGCTCCTCCCATTTCCGCGAAATCCCAATAGATAATATTAGTTAATTGAAAGAAATATCTTAGAGATGAACTAAGAAAACCCCTGAAATGCCTTATTTCAATCCTCTCATCGTATTTACTCACTAGGCTACTACTAACCCCCATATAAAGTGAGTAGAAACCTGTAAGATCTCCACATAATCTAAGCCTCAATCACTAGTAATATCACACGAGCACACTCTATATTAAACCGATCTCTGTGAAGAAGGGCTCGGTTGGAATATCGTCCCCTCAATTGTAAAAGTCCGAGCATAGAAATAAGAGGTTAAAAAAATCTAAATATTTTGATATATTTTGAAGGGTAATAAACCAAATAAACTCTGAATGAGAATTGATTATCATTATTATAATATAGACCAAAATATCATTATCAAAATGGTTTCAATTTATTGATAAATTATCATTTAAAATTTAAAGAGTTATTATAAAAAATATGGTATAGGTTATAAAGTGGAGGGAATCTTTTTAACTCTTTGTTTGTAATTGCTGTTTTAACTCTTTGTTTAAAATTGAGGCTTTATCTCATATATCTTTGGGAAAAAAAATTCAAGAAAAAATAAATTAAAACCAAACCGGGGTTATATTTTAATTTAATAAAAAATACACAGCTTTACAAACAAATTTTGGAGAAGGGAAAAATTAAAACTTTGTAAGTTTGGTGTTATATTTTAATCTGATAAAAAAATAGTACACATATTGGAAAGGAAATAACTAAAAATACTTAAAAATAATTAGAAATTCTTTAACTACATTAACATATATTCAACTCATAGGCCAAAAATGTTATTACACATATATGTCAAATATACTCATATATGTTGAGCTTTTTATGGATACATTGGTGTATAATATGGTTAAGAGCGTTAAAGAAGAATTTACATATAAATCTCTGGCAATATATCATTATCAATTAACTTTTAATGCTGCGATCCTAAAATAATTGAGGAATTTTGGAATGCTAGGTTTGGCCAGTGGGCAAAGCAGTCCATAGCCCAAAATGAAGCAGCCTCTGCTTACTGCTCCTGGTCTTTCGTCACTGGATCAGATTCCAGATACAAACTCACTAGCTAAACGAAAGCCGATTAAATTCAAAAAAGAGTTTTTTTTTTTTTTTTCATTTATATGGCTACTCTAATAATATTTATACGAAGCATAATAAATTTTAAAATGATCAATATCATCAAAATAATAATGGTTACAAAGATACTATTTCTATATGGTTTAAAATTTGCTTATAAATATGTGCTCTGTATTTATCTATCAGCGCACAAATCTGGTGGATATCAAAGATTTATCATCGAATTCTACTAAAATGGATGATGCAAAACATTCAATGGGTTTATGCTAAACACAACTTCAGTTCCGACATTATTTTCATATTCTTCTAATAACAGTGTGCATTTCGCGAAATTATTTTCATGTTCTTCTAATAACTGCGTGCATTTCTTCACAGGATTGAGAGTTGAAAATGAAATTCTGTTTTCTATGTATAAAATGATAATAAATCAGGACATTGCCGATTGTGGTTGGAACTGAAAGTAGTGGAAGGGATTTTGTGGAAGCGTACATATAGATAATAGATTGCATTACTATCATGACAAAACCATGTTTGTGCAACAGCATGAACATCCATAATTAACAATTCTTCCGAGTGATTATTCAATTTCTATCACTCTTTTCCTGCAAGAAAAAACCCCTTTGTAACTTTATGCGAATTGCATTTATATTCTGTTTCCAGCTTGCCTGGTTTGAACCCTTTCCCGTTTATTTCTGGCAATTGTTTTTCAGTGCGCTAACCCTAACTTATTTTTTCAACAAATAAATCACCTCAGAGCAACTATTTCCCTCTGAAGTACTCCATACTCATTTTCCTTTTCCTATGATGCCTTCCATGTTTTTCTTTACTCTCAAGTATAACTTCTTCGTTTAGACATTCTCTCTCCTGTTATTTGAAGCCAATAGTATCATTTAGACATTCTTTCTCCTGTTATTTGAAGCCAATAATATCATTCTTTCAAACTATTAACATGCCATGTGAAAACGTAAGGACAGCCTTGACAAACAGAATTGAAAATGCATTTGAACCAAACCTGATCACAAAAGGGTGTTAGTTATTTCAGAGTGCAATCCAAAAAAATGGAAGGAAATTGCCAATATAAATGTTCATTCAAGCACACAAAAGGTTTAAACCCACCGGACACAGAATTTTATAAGATTGGAAGAAAATTCAATACAATGTCTTTGAAGTAAACTTGAAAACAGATGAAATTGCAATGGCTGGACTGAGTGACATATGGAATAAATTCCACGATTCCCTATAGCATTGCCAATGTGACAAGCAAGCTGCTACCGTTCTGAGTACATTTCATAAAATAAAGAAGATGCCAAGAAAACCAATCCTATGAATGCAAGGAAAAATGTCTGCCAAGCTATTGGACAGACTACGTTAGTGGTCAAGTAGCCCTGTGCGTCTTGTCTGAAAAGGTGGTCTTCTGGTCGGCGCAGGTGTCCAAAATCTCCGTTGATAATCAGTCCCACCATACCAACCGTAGCTGTTGTCATCAACAGAAACGACAGCGACATCGCAGCAAGCACCAGACTTCCCTCTGCAGCAACCTCTTCGAATGCAAAGTGAGCCAGTGGGAAAACAAAGCCCAAAATGGTGAAAACAAAACCCAAAATGAAGTGGCCTCTGGTTACTCCTCCTGCTCTTTCGCCGGTGGACCAGAGTCCTGACAGAACAGCACGAGAGAGAAGAAGGAAGATTGAATTCAAAGGACACGGTGTTATCCCGGTCCGAAATAAAAAAACAGCGAACAATTCACTGCAAATCATGCTGACGGCGAAGAGAAAACCCATACTGGAGGGATAAAGGGGTGAGATTTTAACTGCCATTGCACCCAATAATACAGTTAGGTAAATATATCCAACGGTAGCAATTGATGATCTTCTTTGCGGGTCTAGTATGGGAAGCAACGGTATAGGCAACCCTATGCCTAACACCAGCCATCGTAGCAATTTGGTATGTAGAAAGCGGATCCCAGCCGAGAATCCCAGCAGCCAAGAAATAACACAAATGATAACTACCAACCATTGCAGCCTTCTCCCATTTCTATCAAGTATGTCATGACCATTTACTCTTTCAGGATTGATTTCATTATGCTCTCCCTCCACCTCCATTTTAGCATACGAGAAGAAACTTCTGAAATCCTCCCGACAAACTGCAAGTGATATTGATGAGAGATCTGGCTCCCCGGTTTCATGTTTTGGTTAAGAATACATAGACATATATGAAAGTGTCAAGTTAATTACGTTAAGCTATCTTAATCAAGCTATTTACATTAAAGTTTGTTCATCCAAACGGTTATATTAATTCTGTTTATTTGTTGTGTCGCCAGGTCTCCATCCAAATTGTTATTTTAATTCCACTGTGTTGGTTTTGCGTTCTCCTTACAAACTGATATTTTAATTTCTGTTTTTCTTTTGGGCTTTCTCCTTCCAGAGGGTTATTTTAAATTCTGTTTGTTGGTAGTGTCGCCATTTCCATCCAGACTGACTGTCATTATAGTTTCTGTTTATTTGTTCAGTTTTTCTCCGGCTAAACTGTTAATTTGATTTTCCGCTAGTATTGCTTGAATTTTAAACGTTACAACTCTCTTTCGCCTCAACGTTACAACTCTCTTTCGCCTCTTGTTTATTCTGTTGCAACCAAACGTGAGTAGTCATGTTTCAACGGAGATACTTGTTTCAACGGAGCGGCACAGGATGAATATTCCTCTCCTTTTCTGCGTAGGAAAAAAATATTTTGTTTCGTGATATTGGTTCATTTTTTATAAACTTACATCAGAAGTTGTCATGCGCTAATGTGATGAGCAAAAGAATCAAGAGGGCCATTCCAAACTGAGGTGGACTGAAAGTATATTGTGTTTTTCTTTTTTTGCATTAATTATTTATTCATACAATTGATGATCTTCAAATTCTATCCGCCATCATAGTAGTAGAGTCTGGTTTTAATATAGTACACCCAACAACACTTCAGGTACGAAATGAACCATTTATTTTTTGCTTTTAAATATAGAAAAAATGATAGTGGTGACAAGGAGATTGTGGTAGCTGAAATTTTATTTTCAATAAAATAAAAGCATTATATGAAATTTATACGAGTTTTTTTTAATTGTATTTACTTTATGTTTTATTTTTTAAAGGAAATATATGCTTCAAGTGTGGGTGGCATAAGGATATCCATTCTTGGTTTAATTATTTGGGGATTAAGGAGAAAATCATGATGAAGTAAGGATAATGTCAAAGATACTATTACCTCCAATTTTAAAGACAAGTTGTGGGATGATAAGGAGCTAGAGGGTAAAAGGAAGTTAAGACACTATAAAGAGGTGATGAACCTCATGCTTGATAACATAAATTATCTTTGTGTTAACAAGCACTAAGAAAAAACGAAAGTCCCTAGGATAAGAACTTATTTTCATGAGCTTGGAAGTGTAACCTTAGTGTGCTCTACTCCCAAGACTCCATGAGATGATAGAATCTGTCAAATTTCCCATACTAAAAAGGTGGAAGATGAAAACCACTTCCTTTTAGACTCCCAGACTCTTACTCAAATGGGAAGTTCACTAACATCCACCACACTTCCAATCTTCCTAACTTATTAAGCCAACCCAGCTATAGTGATCTTAGAGGGTTTCTTTCTCTTATTTTTTATCACATAAACAAGATTTTGAAGAATCACAATTATATTTTTTTCTTTTCTTGAGGTCTCCATAGACCACATTAGTTTTAGTGGACTTTGTTCTTCACCACTACCACCAACACCACCACCACCTAATTTTATAATTGCATTATACTATCTTACTGAAAAAATTATAATTGTTTTTCATTATTAAAAATAAACTTAATAAATTTTTTTGAGTAATCATGATCTTTATGAGTGAAATATATTTTTTAAATAATTTATTCTCATTTCCAAAGTTAATAAAATCAAGTTTAGGTGCAGTAGAAAAAAGAATGAAAATGTTGGAATGTCCAATATTTTTTTTAAATATATATTTATTCATATTAAAAAATAAATTCAAAGAAAGATTTGTATAGATAATGAAGATAATAATGATTAATGTTTATAAAATTAAATTAAGTTATTTTACTTTTAAAAAGAAGGAATACTTTAGATTATTTAAATTTATTTTGTCCCATCATAGTCTTGTTAAGTTAAAAGGTTAATTTTCACTGAGATCAAATTTGCTTTATTAGAATTTAAGATGATCTAGGATTGTTATTTTGAAAAATAAAATAAAATAAGGTCACCATAGCTTTACCAAAAGAAGAATGATATGTTGGACATTCTAATAGAAAATGTTTTTGTTTAACACCTAGTTTCATTATCCAACTAATAGGAATTTGTTGTTTTTATTTTAGCAATTCTCATTTATTTTGGTGGTTAAAGGAAGAAGCTATTTTTGATTTTATAAACTAAGGTTCATCACCCCCATTATAATATTTTAATTTTATTTTCCCCTCAAATTATTTATCCTACATTTTCTCCTTAAATTTAGATGTCGTACTATTTTTACTATTGTTATTTGTTATATGACCTACTTCTTTGATCCTCATTATCATCCTTGTACGATCCCAACTTGAGCTTCCCACTTGAGCTGAAGGTGGTTTTACTTGGATTTTGAAACAATTTTAAGAATAATCGATCCCAACTTGAGCTTCGGAGTTGAGCAGCTGAAGGTGATTTTAGTTGGATTTTGAAACAATTTTAAGAATGCTCATTGTCTTGCATGTTGTTTAACTTGTTCTCATATATTAGCTATAGAAATGCTTTCCATGGGAAAGGCTCACTTCTATAGAAGGAGGATAGGATACAGTATATTGTCTTTAATTTTTAAAATTATAAATTATAAAATTCTTTTGGATTTGGCCTATGTTTTTCCACTACTAGTGCATCCTCTAAATTTGCATCCATATAAAATGATAAAATTAATGACATTCTCAAAGAGGAGTTTTTCTTAGTATCCCATCTGTCAATGTCTAGTAATTTATCATTCTCTTCAATCCCGTAATAAAATTTCCACGACTAGTGCATCCTCTAAATTTGCATCCATATGAAATGACATTATAAAAAAAGATTTTCTTCTTATCCCATCTCTAAATGTCTAATAATTTACAACTCCATTCAATCTTATAATAAAATTTCCACCCTCCATTTATCCTTTTCTCAAAA